>JACXGJ010003885.1:0-50011 GCA_016801105.1 Esox niger | reverse complement strand
ACACACAGCTCTAGAGTGACCCCTCCGTAGAGGCATCTCCACCAAACGGTTACACACAGCTCTAAAGTGACCCCTCCGTAGAGGCATCACCACACGGTAACACACAGCTCTAGAGTGACCCCTCCGTAGAGGCATCTCCACCAAACGGTTACACACAGCTCTAGAGTGACCCCTCCATAGAGGCATCACCACACGGTTTAAACATTTGACCCAGCAACCGCTGAAGCCTCAAGAGTGCCCAGTCCATAAGAAAATAAGTAGATTCAGAGTCAGATTGGGCAAGGAAACATTTTAAATTTTCTCTGAGCTGTGGTAGTGGAAGAGCTTTGGACAGATGTAGAGCTTGCATTTTTTTCTAATGGACATGATTGTAACTAGCTAGCTACCTGGATATGTTATTAAGCACACTTGCTAATCTTAAATTGATAATGGCAGCTGTCTGCTTGGTTTTAGCAGCTGTCTGCTTGGTTCTATGCTGACTCTTTTGGGGTGTGGTTGTACTGTGACTTCTACAAGGAGGCTACAGGTGGAAGACATAAAACAAAACGTATCCTCATAGTTGCAGGTATGGTTGTTTCCCGTATTTCCAAAACTCCATATTCTAGGTTTGAAAGGATTTAGGATTTACAGGTTGATTGTTAATTTGTTTATTATTGTCTTATGAACAGTTTATGACACTCAAATTACATGATTATGTGACACCATGGCATCCTTTAATTATTACTCATGGACAGTTGTCACTGGGAACTGACAGCATTGTTTAAACATTAAGGTACAGTGTATATGGACCTTTACCTGAACTAGGTCCCTGGCTATTAGCTCAGTCTCCGTGGGAGGGATCAGGTCGTCGAGGACGTCCCACCTTTCCCCAAGACGGAACTCCATGATGTAGCGGTCAACTGGAGAGGAATGATTGGCTGGAGGGAGCCACGTGAGTAGGACTCCATGCTGTGTGCGATTGGCTGTGAGGCACCGTGGTGGAGTAAGTAGCACCTGTGGTTCAGGGGTACTCAAGGGAGATACTGAGGGAGCAAGCACAGACCAGTCTTAGAAGGAAGTTAACCAATTCATAATTAAACAAGCCATAACACAGACATAAAGAGATAAACGGAAAAGACCAATTTTAAGTTGCTGTCTAAAAGATTACACTAGTACACTAGAAGGCAGTTGTTTCAGTGATATTGTGAGCATACAGAATTCTGGTGTCTTGTCTGCCATGTACACACTTTGATGTGCAAACAGCCATTTCTGCAGTATAGGGCATACAGTAAATACAGTGGTAGACTTTACTGGTCCCACCCACCTGCAGTGTTAACTGTCACAACCTCACTGAAAGGGCCTGTACCCAGCTTGTTCTGTGCCAGGACGCTGAACTGGTACTCTGTCCTGGGCTCCAGCCCCGGCACCACCAACCACGTCTGAGACCCAGGCACTGGCATGGAGTGCCAGTCATGTGGGCCAAAATTATCCTTTTTCAACCTGTGGAGATAAAATACAGAGGTATCAATTCCAACCTGAACCTCTGCTATACACCAAGTCAACAGAAATTCCTAGTAACCCTCAGTAAACAGATACACAGATAAATGAAATCTTTAGATTTGTATAGAGTGTGCCTACCGTGTGACAAAAAAAACTGTTTCTAGGTATCTTTCACTCTGATGTTTTATTTACTGTCATTATATTGGGAATAATTAACTAAATTCAATTAGATCACTTTGACTTTTTATGAGTACATTTATGAGTAACAGCTAAATTCACAAAGGAATTGATTAAAGTACACAAGAGATGCCTCCATGCATATGCAATTTACTTCAGAGTGCAGTTTAATATTACCATCAACAAACTTCCATTAAGAGCCATCAGGCCATGACAAAAAAATGAATTAGACTGGGCGATAATATTAGACTGCCAAAGCACCACTTCTTTCGGATAATTAATTCACACACAGCTTCTCAACCGATACAGTATGGCTCTTATGACTGCTGACATGTACATAAAATGATCATAGAGATTTCATAGAGCCTCGTGGATAAAATCTAATAGAATGTAACTGCAATGTCTTTCCAATCCATTGCATTGCGCCAATAAAAAGATGAATGATGCGTTGTCTGTGATTTGCTGTATGCCCTTCTCTTCAACTATGCAAATATTGCAAATAGAAATACTGAGTAACTGAGAGTATTATTACTTCAAGACTGAGAAATAAACCATGTGAACTCCACTGTGTAGTAGTACCTATTTGATTATAGTAAGTTTTGCAATGGATACTGCATTAAATTAAGTAAGTTAAATGATCAACAAGTGTCCCCACTAACCAGACCCAACCATTTCATATCTACACAATATTATCCAACATTTAGTCAAATTTGTTGCCAATTTTGTAAAAAATATCCCACCCACTGACAGGTGCCATGATAACGAGATTATCTGTTATTCACTTCACCTGTCAGTGGTCAGAATGTCATGGCTGATCGGTGTATCTGTGTTATTCACTTCACCTGTTAGTGGTCAGAATGTCATGGCTGATCGGTGTATCTGTGTTATTCACTTCACCTGTCAGTGGTCAGAATGTCATGTCTTATCTGTGTATCTGTGTTATTCACTTCACCTGTCAGTGGTCAGAATGTCATGTCTTATCTGTGTATCTGTGTTATTCACTTCACCTGTCAGTGGTCAGAATGTCATGGCTGATCGGTGTATCTGTGTTATTCACTTCACCTGTCAGTGGTCAGAATGTCATGGCTGATCTGTGTATCTGTGTTATTCACTTCACCTGTCAGTGGTCAGAATGTCATGGCTGATCGGTGTATCTGTGTTATTCACTTCACCTGTCAGTGGTCAGAATGTCATGGCTGATCGGTGTATAAGCATTATATGTAAGACCATGTGAATGTTTAAAAATGAGTGTTGGGGCCCCTGAATGTCACAGTGGCAAGTCATTGCCTCATAGTTAGGTGTGTCATTGTACTGATTCGAGTCCCTCGCTTTCAGATTAGCCCAGGGGGCAGTGGAGGCTAGTACAATTGGTCACCACTGTATCTATTGAATTTGAAATTTTTGTGCAAAGTGAGATTTTTAATAGCTTGATGTCACGAAACCATTAGGGCAATTTGTGTATTTTTAGATTTGCAAGAGGCATCATTGACCCAGATTTCTTCAAGATTGGGCCACTGGTTTCAGAGACATCCCGCTACATAGGCTCCATCTCAATTCACATGCTAGCCATACCATAGAATATGTTAGATTTATGGCCATGTTGGAAACAGTACACCAAAAGTGCCGGAAGGTCGACTATTTCCAGTGGATTTTTGCAGTATGCACCTGTGCATTCTTTTTGGGATTATATAGGCCACTGCCCCTTGCCCAAAAGAAGAGAAGGTGCTTGAAAATATTCTGTTTACTTTTCACTAAAGGAAATTGCCAATATGCTATCTTGTGAAATTAACTGCACCTAGTTATGATGTTATTCTGACAAGATGATGGGCTACAGTGTGCAAGAGTAACTACTAGACAATGCCACATTTGCTAGGTTATTCATTAAGTTTAACATTGTACACAGTGCACAATAGTACAGGTGATTTCTATGAAACTATGTATTTTCTCATCCCTGATATAAACTATAACCTTTGTTAGCGAACACAAATGAAGTGGTTGTCAATGTCACACGCAAAAACAAACTCTGGTTCCATTTGTTGCATCAGTGCAGCTAAGGCTCATTGTTACTTTAATGGCATGGTAGTATGTCCCAATACTGGCATACTGCTTTTATTACGTAACAGTATGTTCTTTAACATCACTGACACAGTGTGTATTTGAGTATAGAATGTATGTAAAAGTATGTAGAAAAATATGTGAATTGAGAGGGGGCCATAGCCCCAATTGCTTTTTATAGTGTCACTTTAATAGAAATCAGACTAGTGATTTCTATTAACATCTATATCTGGATATGGCAAGGCACCCACATATTTGAAATAGAAATTAGAAATTTGGCACATATTCTCAGGGATATTCTCAATTAGTACAATTATGACAGAACATGAGTAAATGATTCCTTTTGTCACAGAGATAACTGGCTAAGGAGATGGTTAATCATTTGTGGAAGACAATATTGTTCACTGTCGTCTTGTTTGCACCTTTGGTTAGATGATGGGTTATTTGAGGAACCGTTAATGTTTCACTGTATCAAAGGATTACAGAATGACATCAGATGTTTACTTTGAACAATATCAGTTGTGAAGCTTTAACTTGGCTCAAAGACATTTATGAGTTTTTCAAGAGCCAATGCCAATCTCAATGCTGAAATAGGAATTAATTAAATACAATGTAATAAGCAATCTTAACATTGTTAATATGATTTTTATAAAGTAAAAAATAACTGAATATCTGAAAGCAATGCCCCTAGGTAAGCCAGGGCTCCAATCTTCCAGCAAGTTGTCATTGCCACATTATAATTATTAAAACTGTTTAAAATTGGCAGTCCCAAGTGGCGCAGTAGTCTAAGGTGCTCTTTATTAGCACCAAGCTAACCACCTCAGGCCACGATCAATCTTTACTGTGTCACTGTTTGATGAGTACTGGGAAACCCAATGTGTGATGGACATTGGCCAGCACTGGACCTGAAGGGGGCGGAATCGTTAGCAGGGAAATCTTGGTCTCACTGCGCTATAGCAACTCTATCAAGTAACTCAGGTGCCTGCAAAACAAACAAAGCGTGTCAGTCTTGCCAAGATCTTCAGCTCATAAAAAATCCATTGGGAGTTGTTGTAATTAGACATAACTGTAGATACAAATTCATATTTTGTATTTATTTGAACCTCTTCCATCACAAAACCATTGTTCACCTTTTTCGCCTGGATAGGAATGTTTAGAACCTCTGAGCGTGTAGCAGGGGTCATGACAGGTAATAGTAGACTAGAGCATGCGCGGAGTACTCACACTGGGCCGTACCACACTGAGAATGTCTGCTCATAACCTCCATCATAACCCGGCTCCCAGGACACATTGGCTGAGGTCGCTGATGGCAACACACGGATGTTGCTAGGAGCGTGTGGGCTGGTGCCTGAGGATCAGAGAAAAACACTATAGTCTGCCGCTCTACACCTCTCTCATGTGCAGTTTATATTATTACTCTGACCACCAAAGAGTAATACAGCAATCTGTTAGGTCTCTATGGACTTAAAAGTGAAGGTTAGGATAAAAATGTAATAACTAGAGTATAGCTCAAGTTTACCAAGCCCATGACAGTGTTTTTTTTTGCCCAATATATAAAAAGCCCATAGACTTCAAATCCTTATCGATATCCAGAAATGTTCCTATTAAGTAAAACAATACATTACGCTATCATTATCATTCATAGACCTTTCAAGCATACACAGTATACATGCCTACAGCGACTGTAAATGGCCTGCCTGACGGCGTGAGGTGGTGACCATAATGAGGTAAAGGTAAGTGAAGGTCCACGGTTATGCCATCCCATCCACCATCTCTGTGGAAGTGTTGTGTGGCCAGGAGCCAGCCCCTTCAAATGGGAATTATGGAAGACTTGTTTGACCACTATCCATTCAGAAACATCAAAAGCCGACACTCCACACTCTAGCCCCATTAACACCGAGGGGACACTTGGTGAAGGCTGTACGACAGCAAGGTCCCGAGGATAGCTTGTTGTGGACTCATGTACTTTAAACACATACAACCAAGTCCCTCGGCTGACATAATTCAGCTTAACCCCAAAGAGCTGAAACCCACGAGAGATTGTACCCATGACTGGCTTAATCAGACATGCACGGGTTGAGGTAACAGGGTCAGTACCGATGACGAAGAGACGCGTGCTGGCAGTGATGCTGGTGACCACATTGGTGGCCACACACTCCCATTCCCCATGATCCTCCTTGCTGAGAGACAGGAACTGTAAGCTGCCACTGGGAAGGATGTTGTGCTTACTCTTGCTAGGCTTCCCCACCTACAACACACACACACACACACGGACACACACACACACTTCAACTGGACTTGCCTGTCATACTACGAAAGAAGCAAATTCCCTGTTGTGCATGGTTTTCTTGTCAGCTGTAGTGGGGTTCATACCTTCCTCCAAGTGATGGTTGGTATCTCAGGGTCTCCAGAAGCAGCACAAGGGATGACCAGCTCTCTCCCAGCCTCCTGACGGTATTCCCCCCCAGGCCTCACATTAAAGTAAGGGGGATCCTGTGGGCCAATGCAAATAAACCATTTCACAATAGTGTCACAACTCTCATCAAGACAGTGAGAGATTTTTTCCAGCAGCAGTACCTTTAGCACCAGAGTGGCCGGTTCTGACTGGCCCATTGTACCCAAGGCATTGTAAGGCATACAGGTGTAGGTGCCCAGGGAGTCTTCTGTGGCCTCCGCCACCCGGATACTACCATCAGGCGCCTGGCTCCATCCGGGGTACTGTGGCAACAGAGGAGCTCCCGTCAGCATATAAGCAATGGCGATTTTATTAGGTACACCTAACTAGTATGGGTTAGAACACCCGTTTACCTCCCTCTGCTTCAAGATGTGACGCGTTGTGCGTTCAGAGATGGCCTTCTGCACACTTGTTGTAAAAAGGGTTTATTTGAATATTCGTGGCCTTTCTGTCAGTTTGAACGAGTCTGGCCATTCTCCAATGACCTGTCTCATTACGACGTGTTTTCACCCACATTACTGCCACTGAGTGGAGGTTTTAGCCAGACAGTGTCAGCGGAGGCAGCCAAGTGGAGCAAGTGTCTAGAAATACATTAACTATATGAAAAACTAAAGAAAAATATACTATGTTGATTGACAAACAAGAAGTATACATATTTTTCCCACCACCAATGTTCTTAGAGAACATTGTATACAGACAATACGTTTTGTTGTTTCTGTATTCTTGTGTCTATTTTTAAGTTCAAGAGTCAAAAATAACTAGTTGATGCTCATTGTTTTAATTTTAGGTACTGAATAGCTATTAGCTACACATCTACTGTAAGGGTTTCCTAATAAATACTTGGAATTTTTGAAACTCAAAAGGCATTCCACTGGGTTTCAAATTAGCACATGAGTATACTCACAACAAAGCTGGCATGGGCCCATAAATAGCTGCCCTTCAAAACCCCTCCCTTGTTCACCACAATCACTTCTCACTGTTCTTTTTATATTTGAGAGACAGTGTGTAAAAATTCTAGGAGTTTAGATGCTGGAACTACAACGTCTGACACCAACAATCATACCACAATCAAAGCTCAAATAGTGAATGAGGTGTAATTAGCATCAGATCTGACAGAGCGCCTGCGGACTGAGACTGACCTTCTCCACTCGTAGAGGGTAGCCATCTTTTTCCCACTTCACCGATGTCACTGGTGGGTTGGCGTCCACTGGGCAACGGATGACCCCAGGCAGTTTCCGTGGGACGTATATGATTGATGGCATGTTGACTACGCGGGCAGGATCTAGGAGTCAGAGGTTAGAAGTATGAAAGTTCAGAACGACCATGACGTTTATAATAAACAGGAGGTAATTTCAGGAATCAATGACCAGCGACTCCAGTGGAAATTAGCATAGCAGTGAGCATGCTAAGACTGATGATTTAAAACCCTCCAACCTGCTGAAGTTTTCCACCCAGATAGGAGATTACCTAAAAGGTCACTGTTTAAATTCAGTCTGGCACATTGTGGAGACCAGGGCTCTTGCTCTAAGGGTAGAAAACACTATGCAGCAGGCTATGTCTGGGTGAGACAAACAAATTGTCTCTTTCAGTGTCTACAATGGAATATGGACGATTAACGACTAGTGAGACAATCACAGACTGAAAATATGCTCATACAAGGGTGATGAGGGAGATGATGAGATTGCACAGTAGGAATACCCTCATCCTGACCTCAAACAACGAAATGCAGCCAGCATCACACATACAGATCTTACAGCAGCAGTGCTTTGACTGTCACCACACTGTGATACTGTCGTTTCTCCTGCTGTTCCAGTACCGCCAGTCAGCGTCCTCTGCCCCTCCCCCACTACCTCCCTCGACGTTACCATGGTAACACTCACACAGAACGGTCAGGTGTGCCGACGCTGATGGCGGGGTTCCGAGACTGTTGCTTGGGCTGCAAGTGTATTTCCCAGCATCCTCTGGTTTCACCCGGAAGATGTGGAGGGTACCATCAATGAGGATGCGGACTCGGTTTTTCAGGTCACTGCCAAGAAGAAGCCAAACACAGCATAGCATTAAAGACTCACCCTGACGCTAGGGGCTGCATGGTGCCTGCCAAGTCTTGCCACCAGAGGGCAGCATGGCCTATTAACCATCCAGGCTTAATAGATTCCAAAACATGGAGCATGGATGAAACAGTCTGAAAATGTATGAGCTTACTAGTTCACTATGAATATGAGCGTCTGGTAAAAATGTAAATGCTGTATAAAGAGTTTTTGCAAGCGTTCCCTGACATGTGAGGGTTTTCTCCATGCTACAGTATACGAAACATATTCCCATAAAGACATAATCCCCTGATGATGGAGCTCTTGTGTTATCTCTCTCACTGCCACTTAAAATTAGGTACCCTCATGAAAAATTACCTGGCAGATATTCTTATCTTGAACAATTAACACGCGTATTGCTCCTCTTGTACACTTTTGTATTATATGAGAGGACATAAGGCATTATAACTTGTATAGGGGATCTTCTCATCGTGTAAGCATACATGGTATGCATCTAAAATATTTAATCATACATGCTCTCTTGAAAGGCTGTTGGCTACCAGGTCAGAAGAAATAGTCCAACCATGATAGTAGTGTCTTTTCTTCCAGGGTTCATTATGCACATTATGCTCTTTCCAGGTCTTTAAATTGGAGATGGACTCTTTCTAAGGCAATCTGACAGGTTCATTCTACCAGACGGACACTTGCTCTCTTAGTGACTTGTTCTTTCTAAAACATCTCTGTCGCTAAACTAAAGCAGTGCTTGGGAAGAGTCTAACACAACTCCAAGAAAGAGTTCAGATTGTCACTATAGTATGAAAGGCATGTGATGACAAAAGCACTGAGTCATGTGATATTGTCATCCGAGCGTGTTAACCCGGCTGGCATGCTCCAGACAGTCCCCTGCTAGGCCTTTTCTTACTGCTGCCAGGCCACAGCAGGACAGGGCACCAACACACATACACACATACACACATACACACACACACACACACACACACACACACGCACACACACGCTAGAACATACAAACAGCCATGCGTTCATGCACACATGCACAAATCACACCCACACAAATAAAATTCTATATATCAACACAGACTCAAATACAACCAACATTTTTTTTTAAATCCAGAACAAAATACATAAGAAGCAAAGGACCAGAGGTTCAAAAGCCTTTTAGCTAGCGGGCAGGACGGTAGGATACACAGACAAAAAGAAACAGACACACAAACACAGGCAACCAGACAGATAGACACACACACACACACTTGATTACAACTTTACTTCTTAGTGAAGTAGACGTTATCTTCCTCCCAAAACCAGGTGTAGGTCAGGTTGCCAGGATACGCCTCCGCTTGACAGGTGAACCGTGCATTTTGGGATATGTTTACAGTGATGTTCTCAGGTGGTGACTTAATATACGGTGGTCCTAGAGGATACAAACAAAGGCTTTTAGTGTACTGAACTAAACATAGATACAGATCTTCAAAAGATTCTCCTACTATCTACTAAAGTTTACAGTAACATGAAGTAGACCACGTGTCTCTAGTAGCCTGTGAGATATACATTGAGCATGTATCATCTTAAACCTCAGAATTGTAGACGCCTCCACAGCATGAATCAGAAGTGGTTCTTCTATGCTTCTCTGTGTATTACAGGCTCTCTCATGACTGAGCCCAGCTACAAGCCTCCTAGTTTTTCCCATTGAATGGCTTTATTCCTCAGGAGGGACTAGTGAAAGGAATCGTTGATTCACAAAACAATCAAAACCAACTATTTGAGTGAAACTCATGGCTCCTCAGATAGATTCCTGTAATTGCTCAGAGAGCCTTAGTCTAGTTCACAGACATATTTCTAAAGATCTTGTTTATAGAAACTATTTGGTAAACGTTTTTTAAGAAAACAAGTTGCAATATAACTTGTATACAAAATCTTTCATCTATCATGATATCCCAGATGTATTCCAATTTATTCATCCTCTTTTTAAAGGCTGGTCAGTGCCTGTGTGTTTGACAGAAATGGATACATCTTTAGGCCTAACTAACCCTACCATAAAACCAACAGCTTTATCGGCTGTAATATACAGCCTGTTATCTTCCACTGCTTCCCAGTGCATATTGGGTGTGTGTGTGTTCATGTGTGTGTGACGTAGACAGAGAAGCAGAGGAAGTCTGTATCAGATCCATCTATCTGAGCAGAGCAGAGCCCAGATCTGTGTCTGTCTAGCCTGGTTAATGGACCGGACACAGACAGTGATGTATGCCTCAGACAGACAGTGATACACACACACGCACACACACACGCGCGCACACACACACACACACACACACACACACACACACACACGCGCGCGCACACACACACTGACCAGCTGCAGCAGAAGAGTATCGACAGATAGACTAAATATCTCAGTATCCCTGAATACTGTGACGAAGGCAGGAAACAGACTGTTTAAACAGACAGTGGGAGAACTTCATTTCTACATCTTAACACAATGCACTCGTGTAGTGGATGTTATAAAGCAGGTGTAACCTGCAGGCAAAAATAGCCAAACCAGTCTCGGAAATGAGACATTCAGACAGTTAGGGCAAGCTGTTCTGTCCTCCATCAGTCATATCCTCATTTGTCCTAGGAACCCTCCCCAGCAAACTCATCTTCTGTAATCAGTGTGGGTTTCAATAGAGAAGTCATGGTGTCTCTCTCACTCTACGTTGCATCCATTTGTGATTCCATGGTGACCGCAGCCTTTATACCTTGGACCAACAGACGGGTGGTGTGGAGCACCTCCCCCTGGTCACTGAAGGCTCGACACGTATACGCCCCTCGGTCGTCCCGAGTGATCCTCAGCACCGTCAAACTCCCATCGTGCACCTGCAGTGGACATTTTTACAAAAGACAGAGCAAAGCCAGAATGGCATTAAATAGCATAGGAAATGTAGCACGGAAAATCAAGGCAAGATTAAGATTTTCCGTCTTTGGAAACAATGAATGTTTTGTTCTCTGTGAGCGGGTGGGTGGGTCTGTGCACAGAGGTATTAAAAGAAAGCGTACTGCCGACACTCTAAACTAATTAACTTTAGTTGTGATATGAAGCTAATCTGTCAAAGCAGTAAACTAAGAAATGTCTCACTGTGCGCCTGTATTTCCTCTGGCTCGGCTAAGAAGGACTCTGGCCGGAACCAATAGGCAGGGAGGGAACACATTAACCCAACCTAATAAAAACACCCTCATGAATAATGCAGTAGGGTTGCTGGCTTCTGTTCATTTGGGCTACAAACAGCTGTAGCTCTGTCCAGTCAAGCCAATTGGAGGGAATCCGCTAAACCTCAGGGATTATTCCCATTCATCTGTCTCTCAAACCTTTCAGCCAAGAGAGCTTAGCAGCTACTAGACACACCTAGACAGCCGTCCATCCTGCCTCGGTATGACTCACTGTTGATCCCTCTCCACTGCAGGACAAACACACTGAGCTGGGCCCCAGTTACGATGACACAGTAACCTACACTACGCTGCAGTGTTATAGTCAACAAGCCATTTCAATACCCTTTAGACTTGGAGTTTCAGTCTTAGGAGAGGTTACGCAGCATTTAAATGGATGTGTAGGACCCAAAAAGCAGCAGGGGGTGCCGACACGATGACTATATGAACCTACCTATTCTCTCGTCAGCTGGCACATTCCTTCTATTCTCTACCCAGTCCCCATGGAGGCCAGCTAGCTGGGAAAACTAACATGCCCACTTTGTATGTTTACTAAGGTAGAGTACAGACCACAGCATGGTTTAGATGTACACAACTTTTTCCAGTTTCCTTTCACAGCAAACCAACCATGTAGAAATCAAAAGCAATTTGAGGGATCAAACAGATCATGAACATATTCCACACTCACTACCAATATGCCTAAATGCTGTTTGCATTAAAGCATCGTTTTTCATGTGAGGCACTCGCATCACTGTTGATATTCATATTTACTGTAACATTCATATTAAGAGTAATATAATATTGATGCAGTAGGGGGGATTAAGAATACATGAGGACGCCCTCTGATCATTTACTAAGGCGAACGTGTTAAAGCCCTGGGCTACTCCACTCTGACTTTTGATGAGGCCTGACTGTGGGAATGTGAGCGGGGTGAGAAAGCAAAGGGTGAGAGAGTGAGGGGTGAGACCGTAAAGGTAGAGAGAGTGAGGGGTGAGACCGTAAAGGTAGAGAGAGTAAGGGGTGGCAGTATGAGGGTGAGAGAGCAATAAGTGGTACACACTCTGACACACAAGTGATATGGGTGGGGGGAGTACAGCCAAGGAATGATATGCCTGGACAGTTCTGCCTCGCCTCAGGTAACCACCCTCTGAAGGCCCTCTAGGACCTGACTGATTTGGAATAAATGTGTACCATTTTATTGACAATAAAAAAACATAAATATCCCACGAACATAAGTATTCAGACCCTGTATTTTTTTTTACAAACAAGGAGCTTATGACAGATGTCTTCAATCACCATTTCCATTTTTGTGGATCTCTATTTGACTTGACAACACCTCCTTGCCTAGCCAACATTCCATCTCCATGCCAATGTGACTAGCCCTGTAAATCCTTGATTTCTTTATACAGGCCCAGTACACAGTTTCTCTCTGCAGGAGATCACTGAGTCAGAGGTGCTGAATGAGCCTCTTAAACTGAACCTTAAAAAAACATCTGGGTCAGATGGCTGAGAACCTTTCTCCCTCAAGCTAGCAGCTCCTATCATCATTGAGGCTCTTCCTCACCTTTTTAACTTATCATTTCACTTGGCAAAAATTTGAAATGCTTAGAACGCAGTTGCAATGTGTCCTCTGTTTAAAGGACGAGATCAAGCTGATCCTAACTGTTATAGGCCAATCTCTATCATGCCCTGTATGTTGAAGATCTTGGAATCAACTTTCAAGTTTTTGTAAGGTACACCGTTGAGGAGCATTGTCCTGGCTAAGGAATATCGATGTCTGTGAGTAATCCTTGACATGGTTCGTGTAACGTTGGAACATTTCCGGTCTTACCCCTATGTGACACGAAGGGAGTAGCGCAAGGCAAGATTGTAGCGCAAGACCAATACTTCTTTAATTTACATGAAAAACACAGCACAAGCAATAGGAAGTCCTTATCCATTTATATGCTGATGATAACAGTATTATATTCTAATACTGTTACGTTCAAACATCTCTAAAAAAGGTAATCTGGTTTGGTAGGGAGAATAGCTCCTCATCCCCTGGTGTGACCACTAGGGCTGAATATTACAGCTAAAGACACATACATGTGCTGTTGTGATGTCTTCTGTATGGGTTGTCTGTCTCTTTTCATTTAATCTTTTGCTTCCTGCCAAGCTAGTATTGTAAATAATAATATGTCCTTCATTGAAATGCCTGGTAAAATAAAAAATAAAATAAGGAATATTAATTAGTAATGAAGTTCTTCCTTATTCTTCTTTGTAGATCGTCTCAAGCTCTGTCAGATTGAAAGGGCGGCGTCAGTGAATTGCAATCTTCAGGACTCTCCACTAATGTTCACAAGCACATCAAGTCTGGTCTTTGGCTTATCCAATCAGATTTGTTCCAAACCCACACCACCACTGTCTTGGCTGTTTACTTTCGGTCATTATTGTCCTTAAAGATGAATCTGTCGAGCCACTCTAGCATAAAAGCCTGATTGATGGAGTGCTACAGATGGTTGGCCTTCTGAAAGGTTCTCCCATCTCTGCAGATAAACTCTATAAATGTTAGAGTGGCCATTGTGTTTTTGGTCACTTCCCTGACCAAGGCCCTTCTTGCCTGGTTACTTAGTTTGGTTAGACAGCCAGCTCTTACTGGTTTCAAATTTCTGCCATTTCACATTTTACTGTGCTCCTGGGAAATTTTTATATTTTGTAACATAAATGTAACATTCTTTGTTCATAACCTCCCCCAAAACTATCTGTAAGGTCTACGGAGAGTTCCTTGGACTTCATGGTTTGGTATTTGCTTTGACATGCATTGTGGAGGGTGGGACCTCATATTGACTGGAGTACTTAATGGACACCAATGAAATTCTATAGACACCGCAGGGATGATCAAAGGACACAGGATGCATCTGAGCTCAATTTGGAGTGTCATGACAAAGGGTCTCATGCACGTGAGATATTTCAGTTATTTGCCGGACCGCAGAAGTGGAGCCGGCCAAGAAGAGCAAATCTCTCTTAATGAGTGAGTGAGCAACAAACGGACTGACTACCCCTTGTTGAATAAAGTAGTGGTTAGAGACACAGACCTGCAAACAATAGGTCCAGCGTTTGAATCTGATAAAAGCAAAATATGGATTTGTTTTTTTTCCAGATAGAACTTTGTTGGTTACAACCTTCAGTAGCTGTGTTATAGAAAGCTTAAAATAAAACTGTTCATGGTTATATTGAAACTATTTCTGTTGGATTTTTGAAATATGCATCTGCATGCTTTTTGGCGTAATATAGGCTAGATAAAAATCACTTGGACAGTAAAAGAGTAGGGGTTTCGATTCTTTCTTAATTTCACTTGATGAAAAAAATCGGTTATTGTCACCTACATTGATAGTTATTGTATCAATGTCATTCAGGAATGAAAGATAAAAGAAAATATTTGTGCCATAAAATACCTGTGGCTGTTAAAGTAGGAAGTTAAATGCTAGAAAGCCTGTTACTGGCTAATAAGCTGTTAAAACGGCTAGTGGCAAAAGCCATACAGTTCATAGATGCTATTTGTGGTGGAGGAAAACTTTATAAAAATGTTAGTCAGTTTAACACAAAGCTTAATTGTGTCTAGCGAAATATTCAAGGATAGCTAGAATGTTTAATAGTATGTTGCATTTCCACTCACCCAAGACACAATCCTTTTCACAGTACATGTCACTGTTGATTTTTGGTTTAAAATGAATTCAACTACTTCAAACCTAAGATAAAACACAGTTGATGTCCAGTTTGACTTACCGTGTATTTTCCACTGGTTACAAGCTCCTTACCCTCCCTCAGCCAGCTGATCATTGGTTTAGGGTTTCCCTGGGCGGAGCAACTCAGCACTGTGCTGCCACCCTCCTTGGCCTCCACATACTGTGGGGGTGTGGTTGTAAATGTAGGAGGGGCTGTTGACAAAGAAAAAATAGCATTATCATGTTTTCTGTCCTCTTAGAAAATACATTACGGTGAGAATTTCACAGAGATGTGATTTAAATGAACATCCTATCAATAGGTTATTGATGTCCATATATCTCTCACTTCTATATAGACAATGATAATCTAATTTGCACTCTATAAACAAAATGAACAACATCACATCACAAACATCTTACAGAAAACAGACACTTTTGAAAATTACAGTACAGCTGTACAACTGTTCTTGGGCCTCAGTGAAAGCCTGTCCAGATTTTTTTTTTTCATGAAAAGGTTTTTACACACGCCCTTTTTTTGTCCCTTCCCTTCTTATGTTGTATCCAGATGTATTTATGGACCATTCTCAATGAAACAATCAGGAATCAGATAATTCCATGGCATCTGAACCAAACCATTATGCTTTATACCACACTGCTTGTCTAACCAGGAAGACATGTAGGTCAGCGCGGGTGAGGGCAGCCTCAATCACCTGAGTGAGCTAGCTCTCAAAGGCTTCTGTGTTGCCTGAAAGCAGTCACTGGAGCGTGATGAAACCTGGCTCATTTGCATCGCCCATGGGGCTCCCTAGCCACTTGTCATCTACTGGCACAGTCAGGGAGCCTATGGGGCTCAACTTGGAGCTAGCACCTGGTAGGCCGGTTTCAATATTTCAGATTTTGGGTGGACTTCACTGGACTATACTGATTATTGAAAAATTCAATAATCAGTATATCTATAGTATTAGTTCAATTATGTTGTTTCACATTATTTACTGGCCGCTGTTGTCATTGGCTATGATATCGGACAAAAATGCAGTGTTAATACAGTGCCCTTTATTGAAATACAGTGCACTTTATATGGTTGAATGTAAGTATTGGACAGTAAAGTCAACATTCTTTTTTTGCTGTACTCTCAATGAAACTGAGTAAAACATTAATATGAGGCAAAAGTACAGAATAACTACTTTTATTTCTGTTCATTTCAACACTTGTATGTTTTACCCACAGTTTTAGGTAAGCACAATTATTGGGAAATTTGGCTTACAGATGTTCCTAATTGATAAGGTGTCTCTTGTTGCATTTATTTTTCACACATAAAAGTGCTGTGAATGTGTACTTTAGCCTTTAGTTGAATCCTTTACTTTTGCCTTCGGAGTCTGGGTTTGGTGTCAGTAGGCATAGTTCAACATAAGCACTTGGGAGCTGTCTATGAAAGAAAAGAAAGCAGTTGAATATGCTGAAAGACAAGAGGATCTCAAAAACCATGAAACTCACAGCTGTGAAAAAAGAAAACCTAAAGATAAGTGTCAGTGAAATAACCAACAATATCTAGAATGCTTGGGTGTAAGTGTCACAATCTGCTGTTTGCAAAAGAATTCGGCAGGAGAATTACATAGGCTTGCACAACAAGATGCTAACAGCAGAATGAACTCAAAAGTGGACAGAGCATCTTGGCTCATTGGGCGGTGCTTCATAAAGCAACAGGACAATGCCTCAAAACACACTGCCAAGGATCAAAAAGTGTAAGGTTTTAAACTTTGTCAGTCAATCTCCTCATATAAATCTGATTAAACAGGAAATGCACTTGCTGAAGAGAAGACTAAAGTCAGAAAATTCCCAAAACAAGCAACAACTCAAAAAGGTTGTAGAAATTCTTGACAATGTATCTCAAAGGATTATACCAAATGTTTAGTACCATCAATGAGTTGCAGACTCGCTGCTGTTATTGTATGAAAGGGATTTGAGACTACATACTACATTTTTTATTTGTTATATTTGCTTTAAGTTTAATTGTCCCAATACTCATGCTTACATGAAATGGGGGGATGGAAATCTGAAGTGCTGTTATTCTTAGCTAGGTAAACATAGATGTGTTAAATTAGTCTGTTCTTTTTGCCTTATATACATATTTGAATCATATTTTCATATAATATGAGGGAACAGCAAAAATAGAAATTTTGACTTTACTGTCCCAATGCTTGTGGAGGGAACTCTACCACACTAGAAGTAATACATTGAAGTCGAATACCAAAATACTACGAAATCTAATTGCTAAATAAATTAACCTGTGTTATATATAGAATGGCTGCTTTGGGTATTGTTGTTCTGTATTACAGTACATTCCTTTCCACACCCAACTCTTTTTTTCCAATGACTTTCAAGTCTGCATAATGTGGATTAGATGTAACATTTTTTTTTTACGTCTACATCTTTTAGATTTACATACATAATGTGGTTTAGGGTTAAGAGTTAACGCAACAATATTTCAATTGAAATAATACATAGATACACTTTTCTACTGACATTGTGAGATTTTCAGAATCCATTCCTTCACAGTGCATTGACTAAAATCTGATCTAACAATGAGTTCCCCAACATACCAGTTAGCTATCTGATGCTAGCTAAAAAAGATAAAGTCAGCTAAGCAAACTAACATAGCTGAGCCAGCCAAACTTCATATGAAACAAAAGGGAATAGGGATGCTGTTAGGTGCTAAACAGCGCAGGAAAAATAAACATGTAGCATATTTCACAAATATTTTCTACCAAAACTACCAAATATTACAGCATAATTCCTCCCAAAAAATATTACTACACAAACAAAGCTATTCATTGATGTAAAACAATATTACACAAACGGACGAGCAGGTTTTAGCTATATAAACTTTCTAGCTACTTTTGTTACTAACATGCTTCTCTGGTGAATGTTAATATGTATTTACACATGGGGCTGTTCCATATTAGATTTTTGCAACAATTATGATTTTCACAATATCCCATTATATGATAATTTATTGTTAACAAAAATAGAGCGAAGGTATTATAAATCTAGAAAACTCTCGCAGTGTGAATAGGCCCTTAGATTACATAACATTAATTTACACTAAATAGGTGGCAAACAGGAGGTGGCATTTATTGAGAGCAGATTGGTCAACATGGGAGTTCTTTCATGGGAGTTGTGCCATTATCAGGTACAACACATCAGCACGTAAGTGTCACCATGTGGGGGATATGGGAGTTGTTCTACAAAAAGCCAATCCCATTCTCGCCCTAGTTTCCTCATTTTTAGGTCTCCTATTCCTGGGTTCACATGTCTCTGTATTCACACCACTTCAACTCCACACCTTGCAGTTCCATGCCTGCTCCCCAACATATCTTCTTCTCCCTCTGATTCAGTGCCTGCCTTTTTAAGCTCTAATTCACCAATTCTCTCATTTCTCATCCTCACTCTTAATTATCTGTCTTCCCTTCTTTCTCCCTTATTCCCCGAATATCTCTCTCCTGCTCCCTGAAAGACTGCTCTTACACAGTTTTGTTATCACTTTTCTTTATGAGCAGATTTCACACAAGACGAACAGTTTGAGTACAGAATAGAGTGGGAGAGAGAGGTTCTTCTCCCTAAGGACTACTTACAGCAGCACTTTCCAAACTTTTCAAGCATGTGTACCCTTCGATAATGGGGAGCATCCCCCATCAGAAAAATGCAGTAAGCTATAAGAACACAAAAGAGAAGAGTGCTACTTTTATTTCCGAATTGCCAATTTTTTACTGACTTGTCTATTCAGTATAAAGGATACAAACAGTAACATTAACTGTCAAACGGTTTCATTCTTGTAACATATCAGTTGTCACTAGGGTATGCCTGGTTTCTACTGAGAATGTTCTACCCCTGTTTTGTGTCCACACCAGAAAAATGATTTCTCCAAATGTTTGGGAAGGTAGGTATCAGTGCCCGATAGCAGCACTGAGCTTTTAAGATATATAAATATACATATAAATATCACTGAGGTAGGTTAGTTTTATGAGGAGATCCTCGTCATAAGTTATTGTGACATGGACTAATCCAGGAACATAAAAATCTAATCCCTAAACTTGAAGTCCCCGGACAGCACCATAACTTGCAAAAGTCAATCTTTTTAAACAGTTCACTGGTTGTCACTCAATTTGATACATATTTACAAATGAACGAAATCTTCAGTGACTCATTATCAGTGTACCTAACATACACTATTAATAGGCAGTCCTCGTTACTATCCTTGGCCTAATTCACTGGAATGGCAAAGTGTTTGTCTCTTTTTAATGTGCTGCTCTTCCAAGTCATCTGACAAGTCAATGATAGGTCTTTCAATTGTTTTGTTTGACAACGGAACTAGTTTGAGTTGTTTTGCACTTGTCTCATCAAGCATTGTCAAAATTGTATCACTGGCAGCAGGGAGAGTTATGTTTTCCACAATTTTGTGTGTTTTTTTTCCCTCTGTCCAACTATCTAGATGTTTAGACGGTTATTTGGCTACATAGACGATCAGTTGCAGTTGTAGGCACAAAACACACAGGGGTCATTCCTCTCCTCCTACCACAGGGTTTGAAAAGCCGAGGGAAATATATGCCTCATCATATTTTCTGACCTTTGGTAGTGTGTTTAGCACCCGACATACTGGTTGATGATGTCCCATTGGTTGCTACAGTGACAAACTTGTCCATTTTGTGTCTTGATCCCATCAGCCAATTTGGTGGAGATTAGTTTGGCGCAACAAATAGCCAACTGTGGGCTCCTGATGATGGCCGTGTAAAACATAAAAAAGTGTGTGCTCCCCTTGTGATTCTCTGGGAACAGACTTACAGACAGAATGGAAGGATGACAATAATGCATTTCTATCAAATTGCAGCATATATTTAGCCCTGTACTTGACTTTCTTTCCACAGTCCAACAACAGTTTTCCCTCAAGGCAACTAGGTCCCCAAAAAAGACTTGTCTGTGAAAATGTATAGAGCTGTGGGCTCATGCACACACAATCTCTTACTGTAGCTGTTTCTCACATGAATTCTCTTAATAAAAAAAAAAAATTCTCATTAGCATACTGTTAACTTATGCAATATTTGGGAGGGGGGAGGGGAGGGAAAAAGCATGATAGTGCCCTCTGTCTTTTGGACACAAGGTCTTGCCATCTGACACCTGCCACTGAGTGGGCATGAATCCTCTCTCTGTTTGGCAGGAAGTAGAGGGTAGTAAACAGAAACTGAAAGTAGGGAGTGTGTCGTATGTAGATTCTTCTGGACACAGGAAATGGATGCCTTTAGTATTGACCGTGGCTGGGAGAGCACCTGGCTTCTCAACAGAGACCCTTTTTGAGGACGTAGCCATAACCATGCCTCTGAATGTCAATTGGACACACAGATGTCCCAAAACAAACAGAGACAATGCCAGCCATTTTCTCTGGCTCTTTCAGTTGACGTGATAGCTTAGCTTTAGGTTCAGCCCCAAAAGTCGTTCATTTTGAGAACAAAGCAATGCTCTTATGGGCCTTCATCTGTTGTAAACACGGTGTGGGCAAAATGAAAAATGTTTGTCTTCAAATTAACTAAAACACAATATGTAGACCACAAAGTGATTGTAGTCACAGGTGAGTAACACATGAACACTAATGAACCCACAACCCCCTATTTCCCTTGGGGCAGCACAGGTGATGCTCCCTAGCAAGGCAACCATGATTGTTACTCAGAGAGAGAACACATTTTGTCACAGCTGAATACACAATTACACTCACATGCATGAACACACACGGCTGAAATACTGAATAACACACTTACTCACATGAAAATATGGTAATACACAAATATGTATTCATGCACACACTGACATAACGGCAGCCTCACTTCCCTTCTCTTTCTCTACCTTTTCAGTCTTATATTGACTTTTAGGTACAATCACATCTAAAATAAAGCTGCAAACATTGTTTCCAGGTATTGGCAGTGTACCCACCGTGCCACCATCAAGGCAAATTGGACATTTCTCTCTTTCCAAATCAACACAATAAACACAATAAACAATGAGAAGATCAAGCACTAAACTGCAAACCTAAATAAGTTCACAGAACTCAATTGCCTTAATATTTGTACACAAAAGTTTGCAGAATTGTCTCGGTTGAACATACATCTTTTCATTGCATACTACTTTGAGTATTGTTAAGGCAAACAAAGATTTTCAGTTGATACAACCCAAATGTGGCCTAGATCTGAATTGCATACAATATGTTAAAAGGAATTGTGTAATACACACAGCCCTTTCAAGTGAACTCAAAATTTACCACCCATCTTTGTATTTATTAACAGAGACACAGTTATCGAATTCATACATTTTCTATAATTTAAAATCTCAGACAACTTTTATAAATGTTCAACAATTAATACTTTACATATCCCATAAAGTCTCATTTTGAAGTCTTGCTTTGCATAGTACAGTACACAAAAAGTTATGGTCAAAAAAAGAAATCCCAGCCTCTGCTGAGATTTCTAGACACCCTGAGAACTTACCCAGAATTTTGAGTTTTGACAGCAAAATAGCTGTCTAATTTCATTATAACAATAATTCCCGAAGCGGGTTCAAAATATTTTAGTAACCAAAAAGGATACTAAAACAAATCCAAGGTTTATAAAAATACCTTAGGGTTTACATTGTAGGTTTTCGGAATCAAAACTAAACTATTAGGCCTGGAGACCAAGTGTTACGTCTGGCAAAAACAAGGTACCGATCAAACTTGATTATACCATCCCTATGGTGAAGCAACGTTGTTGAACCATCTTGCTATGGGAACCTGAGCAGTAGGAACTGGGAGACTGGTCAAGATTGAGGGAAGGATGTACAGAGCAAAATACAAAGAGGTCCTGAGTCTAGATCAAGGATTCATCTTTCAGTATGGTATGACAATGACACAAAATATATACACCCAAGACAACACTGAAGAGGATCATGACAGGTCTGTTAATATCCGTGAGTGGCACAGCCTAAGCCCTGACTTGAATGAAATTGAACATCTGTGGGGAGACCTGAAGACTGCAGTTCACCAACACTCCCCTTCCAATCGGACGGAGCTTGAGAGGATCTACAAGAAAGAATGGGTGAAGCTGCACAATTCCAGGTGGGCAAATCTGGTAGAAGGATACCCAAGTATATTCAAATTATTATTTATAGTAAATATATAGCAAGCAAGTATATTTATTTATCACAATTCATACATAGAAGCAATTCAATGTGCTTAACAGTGAAAATAAAAATACAAAATGCAATGGAATTGCAAAATAAACAGAGATTTACACAAATGCCTGATTTACAGGCATTTGTGTTAGACAACACCCTCAAGAAAATTCATTGGCCAGTAATGGACATGTTTGTTATGTAATAGTATGTTACATACTAATCGGTTATTCCTTCCAAGAGGAAATTCAAAATGGTAGAAAATCTATCAAGGCAGACCATATTTGTTTTTCAGGCAAATTTGTTCCTTTTTCGATGCAGACCTATCTTCAAAGTCTACATTACACGGGTGAGGGCCATAAACTTGAAAAAATGTCCTAGTTTATTGTTTGTTACAGCACTCCCATTTCATGAGATAGTGAACCAATGCCTGTTACATTTCTCCTAAGTTTGACCTTTTCTTCACCTTCACTAATGTTTTAACAGTAGAAAATGAAGAATAAGAATAACCAAAGCTAAAAAATGCAATAGGATATAATAAATACTTTAAACAATGAAGAATTTTATTATTTTATATTTTATACAGTTAGGTATACAAATAATTGGACACTGTCACAAGTTTTGTTATTTTGGCTGTTTTACTAAATATATTCAAGTTACAGATAAATAATTAAAATGGGCTTGAAGTGCAGTCTCTCAGCTTTTATTTGAGGGTATTCACATGCAAATTGGAGAAAGGTCTTTAATATGTAGCCCCCTCCTTTACAAGGGGCCAAAAGACTCAAAAGCTGTTTTATGGACAGGTGTAGGCTATTCCTTTGTTATTTCTTCATCAATTAAGCAGGTAAAATATCTGGAGTTGATTTTAGGTGTGGCATTCGCATTTGGAAGCTGTTGCTGTGAACCCACAAAATATGTTTAAAGAAGATCACAATGCAGGTGAAACAGGCCATCCTTAGGCTGCATAAAACAGTCCATCAGAGAAATAGCAGAAACATTAGGAGAGGCCTAATGTTTCTCTTTGGTACAGAAAGAATGAAAAACGACGCACTGGTGAGATCTGCAACACAAAAAGGCCTGGACATCCATGGAAGACAACAGTGGTGGATGATTATTGGATTAGTTCGATGGTAAAAAAAGACCCATTCACATCACCCAGGCAAGTGAAGAACAATCTCCAGAAGGTAGACATCATTATCCTAAGTTTTCCATAAAGAGAAGACTTCACGAGAGTAAATAGAGAGGGTACACCAAAAGGTGCAAAACATTCAAAAGCCTCAAGAATAGAAAGGCCAGATTAAACATTTCCAAAAAACTTCAAAATAGCAGCCCTGTTCTGGAACACCATTCTTTGGACGGTTGAAACAAAGACCTGTACCAGAATGAAGGGAAGAACAAAGTATGGAGAAGGCTTGGAATTACTCATGTTCCGAAGCATACCACATAATCAGTAAAACAATGTGGAGGCACTGTGATGGCATGGGCATGCATGGCTTCCAATGGCACTAGGTAACTAGTGTTAATTGATCATGTAACAGAAGACAGAAGCAGCAGGATGAATTATGGATATATTGTCTGCTCAGAGTCTGCAGAATTCAGCGAAGTCTATTTTATGGTGCTTCACATTATAAATTGAGAATGACCCAAACATACTTCAAAAGCAAGTAGTGGAATATTCAGCAATGGCCGAGTTAATAACTTGATCTCAAAACAATCAAGCATGCATTTCACATTCTGAAGATAAAACTTAAGGCAGAAAGCTGCACTAAAGGCCTGGCAAAGCATCACAAAGGAGGAAACCCAGTGTTTGGTGATGTCCATGCGTTCCAGACAAGCAGTCACTGCCTGCAAAGTATTCTTGACAAGTATTAAAAACATTTTTTTTTATTCATGATTGTGTTAATTTGTCCAATTACATTTGAGCCCATGATATAATAGGACTGTGTATGAAAAGGGTTGCAATTCATAAACATTTCATATGATATTTTTGTTCAACCCCTTGAATTAAAGCGGAAGTGTGCACTTCAAATGCATCTTGGTTGTTATATTTCAAATCCATTGTGGTGGCGTACAGAGTCCAAATATTTCCGGTCCTAACTATATCTATGACTGTTCAGAGAAAGTACATTTTAGTAACATATTGTCAGAATTATTGACTATCGTTGGATGACATGAAAATATTGTTTTTGTATTTTTCATACATAGTCCCCCTAGTTCAGGGCACCAACATTTTCAGACAAATTAATATTATGTCCAAATGCATGTGCAAATTAAACCCTAGTCTGCAACATATTGATTCAACCAGATGCTGGATATCTTCTCTGGTGATGCCTTGCCAAATCTGTACTCAGGTTTTATTTGTTTTGATGTCTTTTCGCTGAATTCCTTAATCAGCTAATGAAAGGCATATTAAATTGTACTTAAATTAGGAGATTGACTTGGCCAATCAAGAACCATAAAAAATGTTTGCTACAGTAGTATGTGTGAGGTTTTTCCTTGCTTATAATGAAGCGCAGTCCACTGAGTTGTATTAAATTCAAGCAGAGAATGTTTATGTGCCATCAGAAGTTACATCATCAATGAAAATAAGTGAGCCTGTTCCAGAGGCACTAGTACAGTACACGCCCAAGTCATAACACACCCTCTACCAGTTCAAAATTCAGCTGCAAGACTTCTCACACACACAAAATCCTGGAAGCACATCACCCCCCATCCTACAAGAACTCCACAGGCTCCCAATCTCTAAACGCATTGACTAAAGCCCTCCACCAACTATCTCTTGGACCTTATTCCCCAATACCATTCCTCCAGGTCACTCCGCTCTGCCTCCTTCTTATCCCTCGATCCAAGCTGCAGAGCTTTGGAGACAGGGCTTTTTCACGGGCTGCTCCAAGACTTTGGAATGCACTTCCACAATTCATCCGTGACTCCAAATCTGTTGCCATCTTCATCCACCACCTCAAGACTCATCTGTTCAAACAAGCCTGTCCCTTGCCCCAGCCCCTTGTTGTTTGACCCACCCACCCTTTTTGTTTTGTTAGCTACCGTTTGTCTCATTGCGCTAGCTGTAGTTGTTTGTTATGTATGTATTGTAAAGCATCTTTGGGTCTTTGAAAAGCCCAATATAAGTTTAATGTATTATTATTATTATTATTACCATATTTCATAGAAGAGGTGGTGTGCTGCGGATCTTGGGCAGTTCCATTTTCCCTCCTTTCATATTGCCAGAACTCTGGTACATATTAAGCTAAGTCTTATCTACAATACATTTTTCAAGGAAGTCTGCAAGCACTTTCAGGCACTTTTTAGCAAACTGTAACATGGCCATCCTGCTATTTTAAGCAGTATAGCCTCTGTAGTTCTGCTGATTAAATCATCTTCATCTATAGTGGCTGACACATCAATGCCCGGTTCTTGGAGAGTATTTGTGATTTGTCTGACATTTTATCTTGACAACTGATGAATTGCGTTGAGTGTCCTTTGGTTATCCACTGAAGTGGTCTTCTTTGGCCTACCAGCCTGTTTGTGATTGATTGCTGAGCTTACCAAAACTTTATTTTCAATTATGTCCTAAACTGTTGTTTAAGGGAAGTTTCTGCTATTTTTACGAAGTGTTCTGGTACATTTTGGGGAATATTCCAGCCTTGACTTTAATTTGCTCCTCATGTTCAAAGACAAATAAAAAGGCTAGAATGAAGATTGGACATTGACCACTCTTTTTGCTGGCATAAATTAGGAAAAGGAACACAACGGACTAACCCCAAATATGTATCAAGCCAGTTGTCCCAAAACATGTTTCCCTGAAATTAAAACTGCTATGCCATTTCTATATGGTTAAAATATGTAAATACACTCAAATCAAATATGTGAATTTACATCTTAACCTCAATAGAATACTTTCATTTAAAATCCTAGATTTTGAGTAGGGAGCCAAAAGAAAAAAATGCTTCACTGTCCCAATAAAAATGCCTGCCACTGTTAAAGTGCAAAGACACATTATGTGAGCATACAGCATACTATACATGAGTATTTTTATTTATTAATATAATAATATCTTCACTCCTTGGGGGGAGGTGTCTGCCTGGACTACGTATTTTAAATGTCATGGATAAAACCTGTAGTTTTCATAAAACTACTGCATTTAGTCAAGCCCCTGAAATGCCAGCGGATGCCAACATTAAAGACGTATCTCCATAGCACCAGCAGGGAGACTAAAATAATTGGAATGGACAGATATGCTGCAGCTAAATTTTAGTATCCCAGGCTGCAAATCAAGAGAATTGAATACGGCATGCAATTAAATACATTACATTTCTGCTAGACCAGCTTTCAACAAATGTTTAATGCAACATCTGACAAAATGAATACAATCAAAAATTACTTGTCTAAAGCCAATTTGGTTTTCAAAGTCAAGAGCCTTGGTATCATTGTAACTCGATTTCAGGGTCTTGGACAGTGTACAGTCCAGGCACACATTACATAAAGACAAGCAGCTAGCTTCTAACCCAGAGGGGCGTTCCTGGAAAATGAAAAGGTGGAGATTTTCTTCCCGTCTGGTCATGAGTTTGATCGCTCCCAGTCTATCCCAGACGTTACCTGCCGGAAATGCGTTAAATAGGCCCAAATCAATTACCGTTCTCACAAGGCTCTGATCATCGCACACCCTACGCAATCTGGAATATGTCAGTCTGTGTGATTTTTGTGAAAAGGCATCATCTAAAATAATACCTAATCCTTCTAATCATAGCATTGGCAGGTAAAATGCCATAAATCATGAAAACAATTATTTGTGACAACATTATAGTACAATGGAACGCAATGAAGTGATAAAAACAAGATTTATGTCGCAATATTATTTCTGTATCTGCATCAAAACCTATTTTCTTCTGTTTTATATCTTGTCCTTTTGCAGCAGTCATACAGTATGTGAGCAATAGGTTTAGAACCATGAATTGCAATAGATCTGCAGAATCTAATTACAATACAGAATTGCGGGACCCGCAATGCATATCATACTGGCACCTAGTGTATAGTATTGTGATCATATCGATTCCCAGACTTGACAGCACAGTCAATCTGAAATCATAGGGATCAAGAAGTCTCAGATAGACAAGCAATTTTCACATCCACTGGATCTCCATGGCAGTGTCGCCTTTCTCCAGCAAATGCTAAAGAGCAGAGTACTGATGCCAAGGCCCCCTACTGTATGTGCCTCTGGTTTTAAGACAGGGGAGAAGATTTCACATAATACGTCAATGACCATCAATCCGAGTATTCTGACAAGAGAAGTCGCATGTGTCAGATGTCCAGCCACAGTCTAAGGTAAAGCCATGTGTCAGGTGTCCAGCCACAGTCTAAGGTAAAGCCATGTGTCAGGTGTCCAGCCACAGTCTAAGGTAAAGCCATGTGTCAGGTGTCCAGACACAGTCTAATGTAAAGCCATGTGTCAGGTATCCAGCCACAGTCTAAGGTAAAGCCATGTGTCAGTTGTCCAGCCACAGTCTAATGTAAAGCCATGTGTCAGGTATCCAGCCACAGTCTAAGGTAAAGCCATGTGTCAGTTGTCCAGCCACAGTCTAAGGTAAAGCCATGGTGACATGAAATATTTGCTAGGTGTGATGTTAGCATGATCTTGAGCGCACAACTATGTAGTAACATTGTAGAAACCCACGTTGTAGAAAAACACAATCCCAAACTCTGTATCCCCATACTCTCCTCTGTTGGATTTGACAGTATTGTAACAGTAAATTAAGACAAATGACACCCATGTTTTACAGAACATTTCAATGTGGGCACTGTATGCAGGGTTTCACAACCTTTTCTTAAGGGCCCTCTTTTTTACATATAGAAAATGTCATGGCCCTACAACAACTGATTTTGTTTTGAAGCTACTAATCTGCAGTTCTATAAAGTTTAATAACTTGATAATTTTTGAAAGGCTTTCTTTTTCACATTGCTCAGTGCATCAGGTTGTAGGGATTCATACTCAGTAACTTACATTTTGATGTAAAACTGAAAAATGTACTTCAAGGTCTCAAAAAAAGATCACACGCACACTCATAAAAGATTGATGTCCCGCACTGAGAACACACCCCCTGGGTTTGGATCTCTTCAAACTGAAAACAGGCTGCCATTGGGAATACAGACAGTGACTCACCATTTACTGTGAGCTGCACCCAGCTTCCATTGTGGAAGGTGTCATACTGCTGCTCCAGCATCAGGACCCGGCACTCGTACCAGCCTTGGTCCTCTGAGCGCACCGGGTTGATCTGAAGAGACGCCTTACCGTGCAGGCTGGCCCTACCTGGGGAGAAATAAAATAGCAGTTTCAAATGGTACACCCAATAAGGCCTACATGGTCTCCAAAGACCATCATGAATATGGACACCTACTATATCAGTATATACATTAGTATTATTTAAATAGACAGACACATAATGCAACTGATGTGTCCATGTCTTCTCTCCCAAAAGCACCTCTCCAGGTCTCTGAGCAGGCGAATTTTGTGAAACAGTTGTCTGAGATCATGCTGTTAAATAATCACAAACCAATCCAGCTTGATTACAGATGGCTGCAATATAAAGAATGCTAATGCAATTGATCAAGGTCAGGGGGATTTAATTTGACCCAAAATGAAAATGATTGGATTAGAATTTTAGCCATTCCCAATCCATACTACTTCACAACCTCTTACAATAAACAAATAACCAGCGAACCCCAGCCAGAGGAGAGCTGCCAGCAAGTATTAGAATTAATGGACAACATTACCTGGAGGGCAATCTCTTTCTTACTCTCTCTCTCTCTTTTATACTTCCTTTGTTTGTATTTCTTTCTCTCTATCTCTTTCTTGGAGTTGGAATGCACTCAGTGTCTGTCAGTATTGAAAAAGACAGGTTTTCTTAGAACACTCAGGAGATAAATGGGAAACATAAAAGGAGAAAGTCCTGAAACAGAGCATGAGACAAGTTGAGGAAACGGGTCACATGAATATCTGTCTGGCAGCTTCAAACTCTCAGCAACCACACTGCTTTTACGGGGCTGACAGTTGAGCTTGATGAACAGACTGAAACACTCTCACCTCTAAAGCGTTGCCCTGGGACAAAGATAATTCCCCAACCTTTGAAGTGTATGTGTGTAATGTTGCTCTCTTGTTCATTTTAAACGTCAGGTAAACATATTGGCGGAGAGGGTGGGCTGGACTGCCAATCCAGCAGGGGCGCATCTAGATACGATAGATAGGATAGCTGCCATACCGGGAGAAGCAAACGTTGGGTGTTTGTTGGGCAGGAAATCAATAAAGCAAAGGAAAGAGCGAGACTGCAGTCTTGCAGTAAAAAGGCAAGTGTTTAAAATCCGACCTATTTTGGCTTCTGTGATGAAGTGCTGAGAGGGGTGGGTGGTATTGTGAAGGGTAGGGATCGACCTCAGGTTCAAACTGTCCCAGAGTGACAGGTATGCAGTAAACAGAGTTAACAATACTGTATCCACATTAGAATCAGCCCCTCCAGGGCACTGACACACACTGTATTCCAGCATTACTGGTCCATACAGTGTATTACGCTCCTTACACTTTGGTAATATCACACATGGATTTAGATCCATTGCACTGTTGCAATAGCTGAATACAGAGAAAAAAGAGTAAGGCTAAAGAAAGCCATGCAGCTAAACTTTCAGTGCTTTGTACATAATAATCCCTCTGCAGTCCTTTCTCCGGCTCTGATTGGAGGAGACTGGGAGTTGGGTTTGCATGAGATGTAAGACAAATGGAGACTAGCCAGTCCCAAAAAAACATTTCACAAAAAATGTACAAAGTAAATAGCACACACTATCTGAAATATTGATGCAAAAATAGTTTAAATAGTTGATTGAAAATATGCCTAGCACCATGGGTAACTTGCTATTAATAAAGGAGGAGCTGCCCCTTTATGTCTAGCACTGAATAATTGTAATATTACTGGTAATTCTCTAGGGATGGTTTGGTAATACTGTACTGTAGGACCCATACATACAGACTGTGTAGGCCCCTGACATACAGGCTACATACTGTGTAGGCCCCTGACATACAGGCTACATACTGTGTAGGCCCCTGACATACAGACTACATACTGTTTAGGACCCAGACATATAGGTTACAAACTGTATAGGACCCAGACATAAGCTACATACTGTAAAGGACCCAGACATCAAGGCTAAATGCCACACTGTATATTGATTGCATTGCAAGACTAGCCAGAATAGCCTGAGGAATGATAGTACTTTTAGTCTCGGTTCCGCACAGATGAATTATTTATTTGGTGAGAAATAGGAAATGTGGATTCATGGGAATAGACAGCAAGGCAGATTGTATACTGTGTGTGTCTGCGTGAGTGTGTGTTTAAAGCAGCAGGACGCTCTGGCCTAGTGGGCCCCGGTGAGCTCCAGCCACTCCTGACACTCAGCTCTCTGTATTGGATTTAAGCCCATTACACATCCAGGGAAGGTTTTCATAAACCATGGTCCAGTATCAACCATTATCACACTGCCACAGCTCCATCCTCACAATACACTTTAATCTGGGCTGCAAAGAGTGTCTGAAATTCCATAGCATTGGAACAAGGCGACATAGCAAATGTTCTTCAAAATAAAAATTGCTTGTTTTGTGGCTATCATGTATCCTATTTTTAATCAGATAGACTACAATACAGAAATGCTCTGGTGGGTATACGCCCCTGAGTTGTACAGTACATTTTACCCACCACATTCTAACATAGACATGTCAGAAGAAACAATTAGACTGTAACGTAATGTGTGGCTCTGCCATTTCACACCTGTGATCAAAGGTAGGCAGTATTTCTGGATTTAAAATGAAGTTAGTTAGTTCAAATACATTTAAGTGTTTTGTCATTTGCATTTCACAGACCTTTACTAGATAGCAATGTATTTTGCATTCTTTAGAGGACGTTCGATTTTCAAATATACTTTTCAAGAGTCCTAAAATAAACAGGTTACTTAGATTTGACCAGACTGAATACATTGTGAAAGTCCTATGTATTTGATTTTGGAACAATTGTCTTAAGAATATTTTGTAATTGCAAAAGGTCATTTCTGCCCATCATTGCCTGTGTTTCTAAGGCTTGGTGTACTGTGCCCTGTCTCTATGTGGGACTGGAGTGTGTGGGTGAGCCAGTAGCGGCAAACTGCTGAGTTGGGGAAATGTTCCTCTTGTTTCAGGAGCAGCAGCAGATGCACTGTACGACTGTGCACTTGTCTTCTAGTGGCCCAGAATATCGTGTGAGGAGATAACAGGCAGAAGGTGCCAGAGACCCTTATCTTTGGGTTTATTTTGCGGACCAAACAATCAAACCTTTCTATGTGGCCACAGCACAAAAAGAATGTCAGACAAGATTGAATTGGGCAGCTTAAATGTGTCTTTACATTCCAGTGGATATGATGGAGTACATTAGCATTGTAATGCATCTAACTGCGAGTCAGAAAAACAGGATTGTTTCCAGCCAACAGCACATTATGAGAAAATGGCCAGTGTTGGGAGGAAGGTAATAAACACTCTGAAAGGTTGTGTTAGAATTCTGACATATGGCTACTTCACTACATTTAAACACAGCAATTGTTTATTTAACAAAGATCAATGAGAATTTTCTTTGCACGGAAAGAAACAAGAACACCTGTGACAATAGCTGGTCACCTTTTGGCAAAAATACTGTATACTGTATGTCTACATGTCATAATATTTATTCTAACTCTATAAATCTCCTACATGGGAGGAATGTTTGCCTCTTACAGATTTGCTTCAACTGTGTGATGGTGAAGTTGTTCTTTTGCATGTACAGTCTGTTTCATTACTTTCGATCTTTGAGTCTGACAATTCTTAACCCTCCATTTCTTATTTTTTAACAATTCTGTTTTGAGTTTCCTTGACTATTTTGGATCACTGTCCTGTTGAAAGATATTATTAAGTTTCAGTTTAAGCTTATTAACAGATGGTCTCACATACTACTCACATATTCTGTGGTACAATATTGTTACTGAGTTTAGCAACCCTAGATAAACAGTATTGGTAAAGTTGGCATTAAACTAGGTGCTTTGGTCCTATACGATCGCTTTGAGTTATACATACATGCATAAGAACATCACATCAATTCTAAAGATCAGAATATCAATACAATATTGTGAAAAAAGAAGCACTAAATGATACACAGTACAATCCTGCAGCAGTACAATTCTGTATAATATACTATATTACTCTACCGCATAAATGAGTGAATAATCCTTCATTGTGTGGAGGGGTATATTACTGTATTTTACAGTAGTTACATGGAAGTGGTACAAGCTGATTGGCTGCTAATTCATTTTTACACGCCAAGAAATTACTATTCTTTATATATTCTATAAATTTCTAGAGCCATTAACAAATAGTTTCGAAACTGGCCGTCAATACAGTGTAAAGCAAACCAAAACGACACTGCAAAATGTTCAACCACTGGACCTGCTGCCGCTCTGTACCCTCTGCTTATGTTGACGTGGCACGTGGTAAGAATACTATTTTAACAACATTCTCAGTCACAATGAGAGAATTAAAGCCTCCTACAAGCCACACACAAAATAGGTTCATAATCAAAATGTAATAACTCCAAGCAGAAGTATAAATCCACAAAATCTATGGTGATTTGGCCACATTTCTTTAAATCCTACTTACATAAATTCTATTGAAAACCAGTGGATAGAATGTAACAGCGATGTCCATAATCACAAACGTAATGATATCAACATTTTGAAAGATTCTTTATCCCAATGTGTGTTTCTTCTCATTAAACGTTAAATGAAAAGGGTTTTTGCTATTATCCTTACAAGAAGATGGTGCACAAAGTATAAATAAAATGTAGGTGCAAATCATTGTGGATGTAGCTGTATATTTTATTACAGAGGCTGGAGAAAATAGATACAGATGTAACACAACTAGTAACACGTTACCAAGAATGTCCCTAATACTGCAATAAAATATCCACCTCTAAACTAAACAACCGCACCTTAGCCCAGATAGCCAAGGCCAGGGTCTTACCAGTGTACTCTGGGTCAACATGAGGAGGGTAGAAGCGGAAGTTGATGAAGAAGGGGATGGCCACTCCAAACTTGAACCACTCCACCACATACGGGGGCTGCTGGCCATCCAGGGGGGGGGACACGTCGCATCCCAGGATCACGCTCTCTCCAGCGCGCGCCGTCACAAACCGGGGCTCCTCTCTCACTCCGTGGGCACCTTGAGGGAAAGGCAGCAATAATTTGTTTAAACCAAAGAGTAGAGGAAGTCTTCGAGCAGGACTTGTGCTGAACTGTTTTGATCTAACAATGTAATTGCGCTGACCAAGGGGAGAAGTGATTTCCAGCGCCTAAAACACATTTATTACATCATAGGCCTTACGCAGTTTAAAAAAAGACCGTTTGAACACTCCTGTTTACAGCATTGGGGTTTTATATAATAACTTAAATACTAGGGTTATAGCTTATTAATTGCCATGTCACACTTGCAATGTGTGGACCTCACCATCTAGTTACTTCCATACCTGTACAGTTCCAGTGTCATCACCATTCCTGATGGGAGGGAGTTCTGTTTGAGAGGACAGTAGCCAACGCTAAATTAGTTGCCAGGCACAGACGGCTCCATTGATCAGAGCTGGCTGCTGCTCAGATGGGCTTTACTATGAGCAATACCAGGACTGGGCTGGCACTTAGCCACAGATGTCCAGGCATGCTGCTGATGGTTGACCTATCGGACAGCTGAAAGGTCAGCCTACCTGCCTCAGCAGAACACTCACTCTAGGAATGGATTTTCTCCAGCTGCCTCCCCCGCTCTGCTCACATTGAGCCTGCCTGGATCCCCTCCGTCAGACCGAGCATGGCCCCTTCTCCACCCCACAACCACCCCCACACCCCCACCCCGCCTTGGGGGGGGGGGGGGGGGGGGGGGACATTGCTTCAGGGATCAAGAGACATGCTGACGATTCAATCTCCAGAAACACCCAGCTGCATTATGGCTACAAATTTTTTTCAGGAAGAACAGCATCCAAGTACAGTAGTGGGAAAGGTCAGCGTCAGGATGGGGAGAAGGCAGCAGTGTGCTTCTTTAGCTAGGTTTCGGGAAAGGAACTCACTGTACCGTGTGTGGACTTGTGAAAAATTGGAAGATCTATGGTTTCTGTTGTTCCTTTCCAATTGAACACCCCCAATTTAAAACACCAAATATTTTCTCCCATTCCTTTTCTCTGGCTGGATACCTCTATGCTCCATACCCTGAAGCATGTGCATCAGTTAGTGACTGTGTTTACCAGTTTAATCTGCTTTATCCGGGGGAAGAGCTAATCCACTTTATTTGATTTAGCCAGCACAGCTTTTGGACTGAAACGGAGCAGATTTAATCAAATTACACTTTTTTTGTTAAAGTGGAACCATGGTCTGCCAGTCACTGGCCTTGCTCCTGGAATCTGTTCTGCCATTGTGTGTCTTTAGTAAGAGGTGCAAAAGGAAACATGAAAAGCCATGGCTTAGCAGCTGACCAACCCAATGAAACACGTGTCGCAAAGAGTCACTGGACCCTGCACATGACTACAATCCTGTAAGAGCTAAAGCCATAGCTAAACAAACCCGAGACGCAGCCAACTCACATATATACACACTCTTTAAAGAGTTCCTCAAGAGGAGATAAAGAAACACCAGCTACAGTAGTTTAAGGAAAGAATAAAAAGCACAATCTTACAATAAAAGCATACAATCATGTTTGTTACATATTTGGACACATGGATATGATATTCTCTTCAACGCTATTGACAGATAAAAATGACCTAATTTCAATAACGTTATTTGAAAAAACAATACTCCCCAAGTTTCAACAACTGGAGTTGCTGCCTTAGGCTGAAATAACTCATCTGCCAAGAGCATGTTACCCTGGGGTTTTTAAAGACTTCTATGAGCATCGTTCGGTCAGCTCTTGGGCTAACTTTAGTGGGACGACCTGCTCTGTCTAGAACCAGTGGTCTGGAAAATTCTCCAGTTGTTAATGAGCTATTGGATGGTGAAATAGTGTACTTTCAACTGCATGGGAATGGCTTTGTAACTCCTACCAAACTGATGAGTATGAATAATCTTCTCAGGGCCTTTGATGTGTTACTGGATGCTCACATTGCCAAGACCAAACCAGACCAAGTTACTAATGATTTTTGAATCACTTTCACTCGTTTTGGTGCACTCAAATTTTTGCTATTTTCATGTTTTAATGTTTCATGGCAAAGGTATAGGTGTACAATTGTTTTCTTCAAATGGAAATTAATTTTCTGTTCATCTTAATAGCACACATTGTTTTGGTGTGATTTTGAAATTGGGTTAACTTTATGAATGAATGTGGTTAGAATTGATCTGAAATATCCATGAGTCCAAATATGTCAAAAGAGTGACAACATTCCAGGGGGTGCACTTTTTCACATGACTGCACGTAAAACTCTGTACAAAAAAAATGCTTTCAGTGTATATTGGATCTGGTAAAATGGTATAAATCTGCAAAGGTCAGATACTGTGATAAGATGCATTAGTAGCATCCATTGCACTTGTGACTGAGTAAGAGGGGACGGGTGGTGCTGACAGCTGGAGGGTGGTCGGCACAGGGCCGCTGCTCCTCAGTCTGTAAGTACCATGACCTCCTAATGCGCATTGTGTGGAAAGCGGTTCTCCTTGCTTCTTTGGGCACAACAAAATCACATGAGCCCTGCAGGACACAACCCAGACTAACTCTCATTCCCTGTAATATCACACCACACCCAATTTAGGTCTTGGTTTTAACAGAAGACCTACAATACACATGCACAAATGCATATTTTATTATATTAAATGTGTTAGACCACAGTCTAGAGTTTGGACAATATTAACAATATTATCTACTCGTACTATTTCTGTCAAACCATTTAATGCTGGTAAATTATCTGACACCACTATTGGGGAGATGTGCTTGTTTTCTTTATGCAGATTTTTGAGTACCTGCATGAAAATCTGTCACCAAGTGAATAGAAACCTAGCTTGGCTTTGGCTTGAGAACAAAACACTGTCACATTATGAACCATGTACAGTAGGCTTGGGACACAGCAGTGCTGAAGCCTTGGTTTCTCTGCAGACCGGTCAGGTTTCAGGAGTTCACGAGTTCAGGTTTCTGCCTAACATTATTTTTGGATCCAGATTGGCCTTTCCTGAGAAAAGCACGTCCTGGGCAGAAAAACAGAGGTGTAGAGGAATTACTACAAGGGCTGAGGATAATATACTGCCAGACTAATAACTCTGCAATCCCTTTATGAGAGAATCAGAAGGGGGCCTTCAGTACAGGCCTGGTCACTGCTACTGCCATTTTAATTTCCTTAATGGAGATATGGTTTATAGGGGCTTTTTTAAGGTAACATATTTACGGTCTTAACAAGACGTTAATGCCTGCTGGGCAAATTATGATAAAGGTCCCCCTTTTTCTAAACTTCACCATCTATTCACAGGATGAGGTTGTCGTCACTGAGGCATCAATACAACACAATACAAGATATCGTAACCTGCCTTCTATCAGTTTACGATCACAACTAAGACTACAGCAGGATGGAAAGACATTTTGACTAACTGGGGTAAGTGCAAGAAATCGAAAAACAATAGATCTACTGCATGTGCTGTAAAATAGTCAACATTTACTGACCCTTCTTAAGACATTTGATTAATCCATATAAGGCAAAATACTTTGTGTTCAATGGATCTTAACAACAAACTACAACTAGTGCTGATGCTGCTCAAATGAATTAATCCTGAAGGGACACCTGTATTCAGTGCACTCTGCTGCTGTCTGCATCTGTCAAGTAAATTAGCCAAATCAGAGGCTGTTCATGTTACAGACCACAATGCAAGGGAATAATTCCAGATTATTTGGCGCCAGTTAAATAGGCAGATTCACTATTAATACCAGAACCAGTTACTCAGCCACCTTCTGCTGAAGCTCACTTAACTGATAAAATACATCTGTTCCGAGTCAATCAACATCTGTCCAGAGCAATAGACAAATGTTTACAACAGAAGAGCAGTGACAGTGAGTACTTCAATCCGTTGGAGTTTTCAACCAGGCTTTTTATGTTGCAGCAATTAACAGACATGGCACTTGCTTGAAAAGTACCCTTTATTGTACTGGCAATAATGATCACAGATGTGTTTGTGTGTGGACACTCCATACACTTTGGGTTGTAATTATGCAGCCAGAACAATAGCAGAGAAATATTTTGACATTATCAAAAGCCAATGTATTAAGTGATCATATAAAGTTTTCCATGTCAGCCTAGTGTGCTTGCATCCTCAGTCCATGACAAATATAAGGTACCCTCAAATCATTACATGGTAACTGGTGAAGAACAGAGACTTTGAATCAGGAATTGTGCAAAGGTGAATATGACACTACAGGTTCTTTTAGGACCAGACACCCAGTGTTATGTTCGATGAGATACAATACTGTAAGTACTAGAATATATATGCACCTATTAAGCAGTACATAACACACAATGTCCAGGATGTAAGGGAATATACTAGAAAAGGAACCTCAAGGATGTGCGGCTACTGGGCTGGATGGGCCACAGACAGTGTGGTAACTGAATGCCAACTTGCATGTGCTGAAGGTCACATTAGAGCACAGTATGTGTGAGTGAGTGCGCATGTATGTGCGTAAGTGCATTGGGACACATGGAAGGGTATATGTCAGTGCATACTGTAGGCAGTACTGATATGGACACATGTTTGTAGTGAGGTCCAAAATTATTTTCACTCTTTATATAAATTAGTAAAATAAGACCTCAGAAATGGTTCAGTCTTTTTTTGGTTAAAAACAATTTTGTGCATTCAAAGGAACTATTTCTATGTGAAGTAAGATTTGCGCATGGGAATATTTTTGTTGCTCAAAGAAGTACTGTCTATTGCCGACTATTGTGAACAGTGAATATGGGACATCAACCATTCATGGTAGATTAGGCCTTAATGGGAGTGACCACATAATTAGAGGGGAGGGACTTAATATAAATCAGAAAATCTTCTCATCATTTTATTTGAGGAAATCAGTTGTCCTGGCAACTTCCATTAAATCTCAGCATGTTACCTAGCAACAACTACATTCCTGCATTTAAAAAAGCCTACGTCAACATATCTGAATCCAAATAACAGAACTGTTTTGTTAATTTGAATTAATTCAATTATTTATTTGTTTACTTGTAGCAAAGTCTAGATGCAATCATCGGTTGATCAAGATGCCCATTCTGTCGGTATTTGCTTTGACAACTTGGTTAAAGCTAGAAGGAGGGAGCAAAACTTTAGTTAACCTTTATTCTTTCGAAAGTCAGTGAAAGGGCAGGTTTTGTAATTGGACAATAAACATTCTATGGTTTTGTTCTTGACCCCGTTTCACACAGGTTATTTTGTCATCATGTTTCTGGAGCTAGCCCTGAAAAGTCAGCGCTAACCCTGCTCCAGATCAGGGCCAGCTAGCCCTAGGCTTAGTGTGGTGCTAGCCAGTTTCAAAATATGCAAGTGTGAACACTTGCTTTGTCCTGGGCATAGGAAGCCCTTATCCCAGGGCTTAGCCCTAGGCTACGCTACGGTGCAGTGTGAACATGCCTAAAGAGACAAATAAAAGAAAAAATAATTAGCTAAATGATCTCACTGACTAAATAATGTAAACCCCCATTAGGAAAAAGCTAACCTAAAAAGATGTGCTCTCTTAAAATGTCGACATTTTTGGCCACCCTCTCGTTCCTGGCAGGCTAGTGACTCGAGGGATAGAAACTAAAGGCTACCCCTCAATGTATTTTAAGCTTTAGTTAAGTTAAAAGGCCATTGCCAAAGGCCATGAGGGACCTACAGTGTACATACCTAGAAAAGTATGTCTGTTAAAGTTTTCTAACAATGTTACAATTGGCAAACGAGTTTAGTGCTTAAATGAGCAGCATTTCTGCGGTTTGATGATAATGTACATGAACACTTGTCCATTACATCTTTAAGCTTGAACTAGACACTTTGTATGAAAAAAAATAATAATTCAACATAGTGCAACACTAACTTGGTAGCTAGTTACATTATTAATCACAATGACTGTACTGTGGGAGATGTTTGTTTGGTAGATTATATTCAGAGATTTTTTGCTACTGGTTGTAAAAGTGGTGCTGTCAGGCCAAATCGGATGTACTATGTCATTTTTGCCAAACCTTTCCTCATCAAAGCCACTCAATTTCAAGTTTGGAATTTCACGGCTAACTGAGTTATGATGGTGACTCATAGATCACTCATAGATCATGCACATATAAAAATTATACATCTTGAAAATCGGACGTTTTAAAAAAGCTTATTTGCAAAAGATCCAGGCTGCATCTTTAAGTTGATTAAGCCAATAAGTAATGCTCTGTATTCTAATGAAGGTTTTTGGGCTATAATGCACAGGTCCTCGGTCAAGTCCCAAGTCCCAGCAAGGGCCTCAACAAAGCAGTACACTTACAGTGTACTACATTTTTTACCAGTCATGCTGTACTTAAGCACACTAAATAGCACTACAGTATTTTCACACACTAAATAGTATTACAGAATATACAAATAATATTATTAGTATTATTTCAAGGGCACTATTGAGTTCTTAGGCACACTAATAGCTTCCTGATAATAACCATATTTCAAATTTGTTTTAAATAGTGTACTAAAATACTATTTGCAATCATGAATAATAAGTACACTGAAGTAGGAAATAAGTAGGCCCATTTTAACACAGTAAAATACTATTTTATTACTATTTTGTGTGCTAAATTACAACATAAATGGTTCCAAAATACTGCACTGAAAGAATACTGCTTTTTTGGACTGGAGAAGTAGCGCAGCCATATCACAAGCATATGGGAAAATATCATTTTTTGCCCATGAGCCCCAGTGAAAAACAGAGTCATGTAGAATGCCAATTCATTTCAGACCATGTAGTGTAACATTAATAGCGTTAAAAAGCTAATAACATTGTATTTGAATAACTCTCCAAAATATCATAGTATGTCATAACATACTATATACTAACAGATTTTCTAAAACATACCTCTCATCCACTCCCTGCATGTCAGGAAACATATGATGCAGATTAGAAGTCCTATACTTTCCCTCCTACACAATGCCAACTAGTAGATCATTCATTCTATACAACACACATGGTAATGAGCACAGCACACACTCCAACATGAAAAGCAAGCTCATGAACACTAACTCCTACACAGGCTGCTTACTACTACACAATGCAGATGAGAGACCAGGCCACCAGGCTACAGGAGCTGCCTATGTAGTACCTTTAAAACACAATAATAATTCAGCTGACAGACAGTGACCTGGGGATTATACCTTCGAAGATATACTGTACAAGACAGTGTAGAGCAAGTCCACTTCATCCAATCAACTCTCTGGCCGTTTGAGCTTCATGTCCCCCTCAACCAACCACAACACAGTTGAGGAGGGGCACCAGCCCTCAGTCGACAATAAGCTGACACCTGCTTTTGCCTGAGTGCTGTTCACACAAAGAGCACAGCCAGTGGTGCACATTACCGGAAATTAGGATATTAAGAGAAAGGCGCCTGCGAGTGACAGACTACTGTGTCTCTCAACCATGCTCCTCCCATTCTCCTTTACACTACTCATCCTCCCTCTGTCCTAACTCTCTACTGCCTTGTCTTTCCAGCATGCTCCTCTCACTCTCCTTCACACTGCGTATCCTCTCTCTATCATAGCTCTCTCTATTCTGCCCTGTCTTTCTAGCCTGTTGTCAATAACACTACATTTCATCTTGTTAATTCTGCTAAGCCGAATAACATTACATATTTTCCGCCCATTTACATCTTTGGTACCTCCCAGTTCAATGATGGAAATCATTTTCCACCACGACAGCCTTAGCACGGCATGCTCTTCTACTACCATCAGCATTCTTGATGAGTGATTGAATTAGGAATCACTTACAGATTCCTGTATATTTTGGGGAGTAACTGTGTCAGATACCAGCCTTGTATTCATTCTCATCCAACTGGGAGTGAAAGCCAGTTCGTCAGAAGTATGAGGGGTCAACCAAAGAGAGACATACTGGCTTTCCCAGAATGCTCCAGGCTTTGTTTGCGAGGATATTCTTCTGGGAGCAAGCAGAGTAGTGGAAGCAGAAAGAGCTGGCACATGCTCAGTGCTGTGCTGGCACTAATCTGCCGCTCACAGCTTGAGCACAGGGCTTTCTCTAGGACAGGTTTACAAGCTTTACTCCTATGATTGAGAGAGGAAAATTAGGGGCAGATTCCGACCTGAGTTATGTATGCTTTCATGTAACAATGTTATTGAAATGTACAAACTTTACTCTTCACGTATATTGTGATCTTGAAATAAAGGATGTGAAAATGGGTGTTTCAGAAAACTATTCAAAGACATGTTGGTATTAAAAAATGTATGGAAACTGAGGAGAAGCTTCAAGGAGATTGAGCATGCAGAAAAATGAGCTTGCCTTCAATTCATCATAGGGGTTGATCCCAAAATGTGTAAGGTGATTAAAACCAATTGTGTTAATTGTGCAAGACATTTTATAGATAGGATGATGGATAAACTAGTTGTTTTAGAATGAGTGCAAGATTTTGTCAAGACTTATAAACTTTTTGATGATAACATACAAGAGTATCATAAGTGAAAGTGAGATATTGGGGAGGAAACAAAAAACAAAAAATGTATAACTCCCTAAACACACAATCAATTATTGGGTTCTAGGTCATGGAGGAAAAAGGATGGAGAGAGGATTTAGGATGACATTTTACAGAATGAGAAAACACTTAATTTCCCTAATAATTTCACCACCATAATGCCAAAGGTAAACTAGTCCCCAGTCCCCAGTGTATGTTCTAACAGTTTTCACCATGATTGAACTTCTAAGTGGTCTGTCTATGAAATGTAAAAGTGGTGTAGTAACGTGTCATAGCTATATTTTCTTGTGAATAACAAAGGGATAATTCTTTGCTTTTGGCTTTCAGCAAAGCAGCAAGTAGATCATCCATTTGTCAATAATTATGACAAAGTATATACTATTTCATTTGTGTTTGAGATTAATACACATTCTTTTTCCAACTAACACTACGTTTTCTCACTGTATCCCGTATTCACTGCTGCCATTTCCACTATATTCCTGCAGTGAAGTGGCTGGTCTTTGGAATCTGGGAACTATGCTCCTTCAGACTGATGGCATGCTGATAAACACAGGTTTGAGCTACACAACTGATACAACATTTGAAATGTTTTTAACTCCCAAAATGATGCAGTTTGTTGATGTTATCATTACTATCATTAATTCAAATGCTGATATTGACTTTGGCATTATACAGTACAGGATAATTGAGAATGTATCTAGCCAGCCGAAGCCTTTCTGGAGTGTTGCAATGTGGATTTTATAGTCGACATGCGACATTTCTTTATTAACATATTTCACATTGGTTGGTTGCGTTACTAACTATTAATTACACCGATGGTATTGATATCATTTTCAATGTAAAAACTAGCAAAAATGCAGGCAATGGTACCAGAGTACTGTGCACATTTGTACATAATATATTTGTATCTATAGACAGAGCACTATAGTACAAAGATAGAACCCAATAACCCAAGATTCCTCTTTCAACAAGGCAATGACCAAAAGCACAGAGCCAAGACAACACTCCCTTTTGTACAAGTCTGTGTTCTTGCATGGCCCAGCCAAATCCCAGAGTGAACATGATTGAACATCTGTGAGGAGACCTAAAAATCGCAGTTCACTGATGCTTCACATACAATCTGAGAGAGCTTGAGAGGATCTAGAAGAAATAATGAAAGAAACTGCCCAAATCCAGGTTTGCAAAGGTAGAGGCATACCTAAAAAGACTGAAAGCCCCAATGTACGCTAAAAGTGTTTCTACGAAGTGATTCTGAAAACATATTCACTTGATATATTCAGGGTATTTTTCAATGAATTGGCAAACATTTCAAAACAATTATTTTTGCTTTGTCATCTAGTGTTGTGTGTAGATTGATGGCAAAAAAATATGTAATCAATAATTAATTAGATCTAAAAAACAGCAATATTTTGAGACAGTGAGGGGTCTGAATACTTTCCGAAAGGCACTGTATTTGCTGGATTATTTGTTCAGATCAATGATCAGAGAGAAAACGCCAGTGTCTGTTCAGCACTGCATATGTAATCCACTTTATAATCTGCATTGAGGTAGTCAGCATTTTCAAGCAATTTAAACATAATAAGTAATTGCTTAAAATATACATGGATTGTTTAATTTTATGATGCAAGTCAACCTTCTGATTATATTAATCAGGGAAATATTTAACAAACACTTCCTTATATGCCATTAATCAGCATTATTTTCTCTCATGTTTTATTGGTAAAACCTTATTTTACTGTCCAGTAAACAAAGGCTGAATCCTAGTTATTAGTTACCAAAAAATGTTTGATGGTCGGGGTGTCAAAACATAATTATAATAATTACACAATGTAATTTGTACAATGCAAATTGTACAAATAAGCCCCAAAGATCCAAGTAATGCCTTAATAATTGACTGACTGACACAGGATAACATACAGTAATTTTTCTAATTTGTGGACATTTGTGAGACATTTATGACCCAATAAATAACCCCTCCTTCCAAACAAAATAAGGTGAATAAGAGGGTGAGTCAGGCTGTTGGTGAATGGTTGGTCGGTGAATTATATCTGAACATTAAATTAATGAGTGAGAGATGAAAGTCCTTAGATGTAGAACTGACTCCATACTCTTAGAAAGGTAAAGGGAGTAATGCTACAGTAGGATGAAACACATGGTATTTGGGACTGGGACAATTTTTATTTAAGCTCTAGTTCTATTGTTAAAAGGCCCATAGTGGAATGGAATTCAATACCCTCTATTATTACATCTAATCTCAAAGAAAGGGCAACATTGCAGACATTCTTTAACAATTATACTGATATCTTTCATATTTTTTCATACCAACTGAATATACTTTTTTCAAATATGTAGTTATATAATCACATGTCAGCGGTTTACTGGTATCTACATTTTTTATGCAAAAACATGCATTGAAGGATTAAAAAGTAAAACCAACGTTGTATAGGCAGGCACTGGTAATACCGAGGTAATACCCATCAGATTGGAACAGAATGTGATCATCACATGAGAGACTGACAAGTATGGATTATCAAAGAAACTGCAAATAAAAGTAATAATAATAACAAAAATATGTATTACCTCTTTTTATCATACAGAAAAACATATTTTCTATTTTGCAAAGCCCATGGTCCTCACAAATAATAAAACACAAATTATTATCCCCAAAAAATGTGGTTCATTAAATGACTCCCCCATCTGGACACTATTTGAAGAGCAAGGTTATGCCAGTCCATGGATCAGCATTTTTTGGTTCATGATAATGTGAATGAACTTGCATCATTGAAAATGTTCATATACCAAAAAATTCACCTTGCCAGACCATGTGGTAGACGCCTCTAACCTAAACTGCATCAGTCACAACTATCAATTACTAACAAAAACATACATCAGTTATCTAACCTCTGAAACGCGAAGAAATCAATAATCCATAATATTATATGAATATCATCAAGCAGAGTCGAGTTCAAATATTATATTGCTGCATTTGGTGACAGGCCTACTTTCCTCTGCTGGGAACTATTGAAGCGGTCACACCCCTTTTGAAAAGACTACAGATTGAGACTGCTGACACCTCTACAGGTCATGATGACTGCCTTTTCTCTAAAGCAAATGCCATAATCAAACAAGCCTATATAGATTTGTATAATTGAAAGTCTGTTTTGCCGTCTGATAATCCTGAGACATGCTCCTGATTACGTAGGCTACTGTAGTATTACCAACCATTGCACTATTTTACAGTAAGACTGGTAGTATTTTCACCAAAAAAAATGTATATATTTTTTGATGTAATTAAGCAATAGTATGGCTCATTTATCTTACTCATTTCTAAAGCAGCTAATGTTATCCAAAATATATTTAGAAATACCAATTAATCAAGGAAGAACTTTCACGTGACTAGTGAAAATGCAGCCATTTATATAAATGAAATACAGATGCGTTTTTCTACCGATATAGAACGATTGTGCAATCCAAATTCAGCAGCAAACCAACATGCAAACACGCAAAATCATATATAATGGGCGGCACAAAATATATTGCACTTCAACTCACCTTGAGCGGCCGTTCCTCGGGTGCTGAATACACTTGCTATCAAAGTGGCCACATACCAAATCATAGTACTATTGCCGTCCAGCTATTACCACGCAAAGTGCCCCGTTCAACGAATCTTTCATATTCGACCTTGCACCACGCGCGCTCTTATCGAAGCCTTTTTATTCATATTCTATGCACTTTCCACTCGGCGATTCCCTTCATCCCTTCCCTCCCCCGTCCTTCCGTCCGCATCCTCTCCCGAAGAGACAGAGCACCTGCACCGTCGCGAATGTAGTAGACGAAGCTGTTTTACGAGCGCATAGTAAAACCAAGTGTGAGAATTTAGCCACCAGATCCGCCTCTTCTATCATTGGATTGGTTGCTGGTAGAAGCTATGGGGCGTGTATTGGTCATTCGTCCGCCCCTTACTACCCGAATGACAGGAGAACAGAAGTGTACCAATTCAAGGTGAGTTGGAGCGTGCAGTAGTAGTGGAACCGCAGTATCATGCGCATTGACAGAGAGCCGAGTCCGCATCCTTAAATGCCTCTCCTGAAGTGTCCCTTAACACGTGGCACCATCATTGTTCAATAATTACCAATTTAATGCAAGCCTTTGGAGATACATTAATTCTTCATGTCAACGTTGGCATATCTATTTATGCAGTCGGCTCTGCTGTTGATGCGCAACAGCCATGTCTGTGCCTCAGCCTCTCATGTCTGCCGCTCATTCACTGCTGCGAGCAGTCATTTCGCTGTCATCGAGAAACGTTCCGGTTCTAATATTACCACAACCTCGACTAACGTGATGGGTGTGGCGACAGATGCAAATATTATTTTTCCCCTCTATTTCTTAGACGAGTGCAAGGCGGCTTTGACAGCTAAAGCGCCCGACCCAGCTGTAGCCTGCATAGAAGAATACACATGACACTGCGTTCACTCTGATCTGCGCTCTCATACAGTGCAACTCCATTCACTGAAAATATAGAAAGCAAATCATTTTATCCAAACGCTGCGCTCACATGCACAATTCTTCATGACACATCTACCTCAAGAAATATACTTATCCATATGCAAATTTTCCATATATGCAGCCATGTGTTATTTTCTTAAGTTAGTGTGGTTTTCTGTAGGCGATTTTTCAGTTACATATTTTGTGTTATTGCAATTAATAATATATACATTTGCACAGCAACGTTCTGCAAGTGTGGCTCTAAATGTGTTATATTTAATTAAACAGCAGTTTTCACAAAATGCTTATACATATATGGTATATATGGGTGTGTGTGTCTATATATATATATATATATATATATATATATATATATATATATATATTGCTCCAGAAAAAGATCTGAGACCAATGCACCTTTTTCTTTCCAAAAAAGTTTAAAACAAAGGATGGATCATAAGGGTTCAATTTGCCATCCATTGGTCTTTTCATTTGAACGCTTCTGTTCCTCACTCAAAACCTTCCTTTTTGACTTTTTTGGAAAGGAAAGAAAAATATAGGTGTAATGGACTCTTAATTTTTTTCCAGAGCAGTGTCCAGTCCTCTTCTGAGTGGTGTCCAGTCCTCTTCTGAGTGGTGTCCAGTCCTCTTCTGAGTGGTGTCCAGTCCTCTTCTGAGCGGCGTCCAGTCCTCTTCTGAGAAACGTCCAGTCCTCTTCTGACAGTGCTGAATGGAGATTATAATAGTACATGTCATCAGGACAACAGTCATCACCAGGAAATAATTACTTCATTATTTCAACATGCATTCCACTGTTACTGGCACCAAAAGAAAATGTAATGAAATCCAAATAATGTCTAGTTTATGTATATGTGGTCGTCCACAACATTCTGCTTCATTGGGGTAGAAGTATGATGTGACACAAGTTACATTCTCTTAGTCATTCTTCAATATGGGAAAGGGCAGGGAACACACAAATAAAATCAGACAAAAGGTCATTGTCCTTCAAAATTTGGCAATGAAAAGAAAGCTACATTAAGACATGTAAAACTAATGAAGTTGTGATGAACCGGTCTCATTTAAACATTCGGGCCTGGGGATTGTTACAGCTCATTCAAACGTAAGGGCCTGGAGATTGTTACAGTTCATTCAAACGTAAGGGCCTGGAGATTGTTACAGTTCATTTAAACATTCGGGCCTGGGGATTGTTACAGCTCATTCAAACGTAAGGGCCTGGAGATTGTTACAGCTCATTCAAATGTAAGGGCCTGGAGATTGTTACAGCTCATCCAAAATCTTGGGCCTGTGGATTGTTACAGCTCACCGGAACTTTGACTGGAACGTGGTTGTATCTGATGAGACAAAAAATTTGATTTTTAACTACAAACACCTGAGGTGGGTTTAGCATACAAAGACCAGTGATCAGTGGTGTCGTTTGGCCTGGCCTTCTAAACAATTTAGACGTGCAGGCCGCTAGCGTGTACATCGATATTTTCCAAGTGTACATTCAAAACCCTGTACTTTCTGTCCCAGGCGGGGATCATACCAAAACATTTTTTATCTGCAATGTGACATATGGTGGTGGATCTGTGATGTTCTAGGAACATTGGAAAGGCCCTGGGAACCTTGTTAAGATACATGGCAACATGGACTCCATCCAGTTACAGGAGATTTTGAATAAAATATTTTTTTAAATTTTCGTGGAACAGTTTTCATTCAATTTAGTCAGATTCAAATTATCTTTTCATTGTAAGATCAAGGTGATATACAACAATTACTTTTTTTACTACAGTCTTCCTTTACTTTTTTACAGCTTATTAGTTCATATTTACATATATCTGCAGGGCATTGTACTATTTCTACTAGGGACAAAATCAAATCCAATGTTCTCAAAGTATATGCCATTTAGGAGTTTTGAAACACATTTCAAGGTAATGACAGGGACATTCTTGGTAAAGAAAGGTAGCTGCTACAGTGCAGCAAACATCTACTACGAGTGATTAATTTGATGCCCCTTTGAGTCACTGGGTTGTGAAATTCAGAGCAATCAAAAGTAGTTCACTGGGTACAGTTTGAGGTAACAGCTGTCTGGTTCACCACATTCATTATCCCCACTGATGATTTTCTCATCCTTTTGTCCTATGATGAGAAACATTTAGCCGCACAACAGAGAGCTTTGTATCCTGGGACAATATAAAACAATGCCTAGAGGACCAGAAGTTTTGTAATAGAGGTCTCTGCCCTGGATGGTTGACGAACTGATGGTTTTAAAGTGCCAAAACATTTCTGTGGAACCAGAACTCTACAGACATTCACAATTGTATGGATCTCACATTTGCTTATACAGGGATTTTTAACAACTAACTGCTATACAACCCTAAGTTAATAAATGGTCAGTGAAGAAATAGATTTTTTTTACTCTTGATTAAAAGAAAACTCATTTGCACAAAAGGGAAAATAGTTTTGTGAGGGAATAAGTCATGACATCAAGGGATGACAAATCATGGAAATGTCTGTCTACTGAATTCTTGTGTACATTAATTGTTTTGAGTGTTCAGTCTTTAAGAACAGAGAGTTCTAGGAAGTTAATAAATACACATAGAACAGGTTGCTTGTTTCTGCATGCAAAAGCTCTTGCATTAGTAATATTTCTCAAAGTGACAGAATATACAATTGTGTATTTTTTTGAAAATGTCCAATGGCAACGTAAAATTAAAGAAGTAGAAACTGTAATTCTTTATTTGATATCAATTAAATTGAAATAGTTCTCGAAGACAAAAACAATTGAAGTTTGGAGCTTCTCATTGTTTCACAAATCCTCTATTTGCAGTCAAAGGATTGGTGCAACAATGCTCAATTCCTCTCTGACTGCTGCATGGCAAGCTTAGCACAAGGTAATTTCATATCTCTCCCTCCTGTCTGTCTCTATCCGTGTGTCTTGCTTTTTCTCACCAGCTCCCTTCATCTGTCATTACTCTCGACCATAGCCTAAATTGCTAACATATAATCACCTTTTTCTGAACCTCTCATGACCTCTCAAGTATTTTTTGGCATTTAGTATGTTAATATTTCATAGGATCTCCATTAGCCACTGGCAGCAGCTACCCTTCCTAGAGTCCAAACAATAAAAAAAAAATGACAAGCGATGATATATACATTCATATAATTCAACAACTTATAACAATCGTAATGCTTAGTCATGTCTGTGTCTCTTCATAGTTTTCATTATTATCCAAGGTATAGTCTTATCTGTTTTAAAAATGCAGTTTTATAGCTAGCTGAGGTTTTGCAGAAAATGGGACACTTGTTGTCACGTCCTGGCTATGCCCCTAGCCATCTTTGTGCTGGCTGGGGCCATAGTCAGGACGTGGCCAATAGAGGTGGCTCTAGCCACCTCTATGCACTTGGGTCTCCCCAATTGGAGGCAGGTGTTGTGTATTGCCTCCAATTGGGGAACCTATTTAAGTTTACTGTTTTGAGCACATGGGTGTGGTTTATTTTGGT
>JACXGJ010003884.1:0-49912 GCA_016801105.1 Esox niger | reverse complement strand
TTGCAACAAATTGAGAGATGTCTATTTTTTTTCCAATATAGGTGGATTGCCCAAGAAACCTGGCCAAGTCTGTGACGGTGGAGTAAAATGCCATATGAAGCCCCAAATACAATTTCTTCTGACAGAGGCGTACACACACACACACACACACACACACACACACACACACACACACACACACACACACACACACACACACCAGAGAGAAGCAGTTACTGAGAGATACTGTGCCAAGAAGGGCAAAGAGAAAAGACACTTGTGTCTTGTGCCAAGCCTCTTTTTTTATTATTGTTTCTTCTGTACTATAAACATCTACTGTATCTCGTGGTCTGGTTACACATTTGAAGGCATTGTTAAATTGCATTCTTGTTTTGACAATGGTGGCGGAGGTAAGGGTTGGTAGTTATGTCGGCATTTGTATTCTTGAGTTTCTTGACTGAATGCAATAGTCAATATGGTGAAAAGTCTCAGAGTTAGCTGGGGCTATTTTGAATGAGGGTCAACAGTGCTGATTGCTTCAGTATGCACAATTATTTCTTCTGAGTTTATATTTTCGTCTGCTATTAATTGACTGAAGAGTCAATAGAGGACATGAAATCCTTACTGAAGTTCTGGGTGTTCTGGCTTTTCATTGAAGGAATGATCTGGTGTTTCGATCATCTTTCTTAGGCAGCTAGAAACATTCATCTAATGTAATTTGAGAAATGTTTATTACTATTGATGCATCATTCCAAGCCATAGTCCTCTGAGTACATCTGAAGTGCTTGGAATATACCCATTCTAATAGTACACATTCCTTGTGTGCACTATGTTCAGTCTATCCATTGTTGTAATTTGCCAGTTACAGCAACTTGTATACAATATCTGTTGATACAGTCCTTGTTTGGTAGACTTCATATAGAAAGGTTTTAAAAATATTTGTCTACATTAGGTTGGTTGATAGACTGCATTGGCTTAAAGCATGTGTTTGGTAAAATTCTGTTGTGGCACAATTTAACTAAGTAATTTCCTAGGGATGGACCATGAAGATCAGTTGAATTAGGATCGCCTTAATTTGTAGGCAGAATTTTGCCATCATGGACTTCTGTAATGTATGATCATTCAACTTTTTTTTGCCTCTTTGCTGAGGTTCCTTTGGATTTTTACAATAAGTTTCAATATAAACATAAGAACGTGAATTGAAGTGCTTTGTCAGCACAAATATTTCACCTACCCATTGCCCTCCACCATAATTGGGACCATTATTTTCTTTTTCTATTCAATTGTGTTTTTTTATTTAAAATGTTGTATAGCCTTAACAGCGGATATCACATACAGACAAAAATTCTGACCTTTTATAACATATTGTTACCAACAGTATGTAAGTGAAACAAATTGATAAAAATCCCAAAATATATCAGTTAATGCCTTAGGTATATAAATGTGCACTTATCAAAGATCGGACATGATTTGTAGTGATTTTATCCGGCTTTACATAAACGTGTGTACACTTGACAGCCATTGTATTTTGTGATGTTATCCTTTGACCCAAATGTGATTGATAATGTATTTGAGATGTTACTGGAATCCAAAAGGTCACTGTATTTTCCTAAAGGTACTTAGTCCAAACAAATCGAATCACCCTTCTGTGTTAGTTTAGCTTTGAGTAACCAAAGGTGCGGTTGTAAAGATGTTGATAGGGCTTTTGCTGAAGTGGTCTTCCCATTGCATTTTAGACTATGTATCTGCTATTTTTAATGGAATGGAAAATTATCTGGGCGCTGCTAGGAAATTTGTAGGTGCAAAAGGGTCACTGACACTTTTTATATGACACTTGTAGTTAATAAATTAGTTTGCTTCTTAGTATTTTCATTATTGATTCCATTGTGTTGCAGTCCAACCTTAAACATGTTTCTACCTGAATATTCATCCTGCATCTTTCGTTTCTTCAGTAACTGCATTTCCATCCAATTTTTATGTGGGTAATATTGAATGCCAAAAAAATAAAGTGTAGTGGAAACTGGATGTGTTGAAAATATTAAGGCATTATACATATTTTTCATTTGACACGGTGAGCTCTTTTGTGTCAGTAAAATGTATTATATGAGTAATGGTAGGAAAAAGCCTTTAGATGCAAATATTTAATAGACACACCAGTCACAACATAAATATGTTCTGGAAAAGCATGCAATTTATTAGATCAAAAGCATTGGACTGACCGCCTGATGCTCTTCCCCAATAATGTTGTATTCTGGTGTCATAATTGGTGCAGGTTGCATTTGATAAATAAAGATAATTTTCCTCCTACACTAAGCTGATCACATAGTTTACGTAGTGCACCCATATTATTTGCACGTGGTTACCTTCAATGCAGCAGGTGCCATACCAGAGCGGACAACTTTGCTATTTTATTCAACAATTTGTGACAAAGCTATGGGTTGAATAAAAAATCGGATAGAAACATATGTGACATAGAAGTTACTATGTACTTCTATGTAGCTTAATAGTAGATTCTATTTATCTGCAGAACGTTTTGTGGTACCGCCTCTGGTTGGGACATTTTAATTTTCTTTATTCATTTTTTCAACGAGACTTGATTTGGGTTAGCCCAGCCAAATGTAAATCTAACTTTGACCTTTGCAATCAAATTTTTTGCCATAAAGTTGTAAACAATTAAGTTCCAAAGCCATATCATGCTACGACCAGCAGAAATTCCTAAACCCCTCTGGAAAACTGTTATTGATGCATATCAGTCTGAAAAATGTACCAAAATAAATGTCTGTGTATTGGGTTCTGCCAGTCAGAGCCATGTTGTCCAAATAGAGAAAGTAGTACATCCTCCCACGGGTGTCCGCCATGCCAAATGTTCTTCTAAAAACAAGGCATGAAAGCATCTAGAAAGTTACCAAGAAACCTGGAACAACAAGGTTAGTGGTCCTAACTCTACCATCATAAATTAATTGGGCAAAAATGGGATTCATGGCACAATATGAAGGCAGAAAACACTGCTCAATAAGAACAACATGAATGCTCAATTTGAGTTTACTTAAGTGATCTGCGACAATGTTCTGTGGACATGTGTCAGAAGTGGAACTATTTGCACACTGAGGGTACTGTTATGTCTGACGATTATGAAAAATTACGTCTGCCGGACTTAAAAAGGATTGCAGGATCCAAATATAACTAATATTGACAATAATTTGTAATAAAATGTATTTATTACAACACAATCCGCTTTGTCACCATTGTCCCCTAAAACAGTCAACTTCGTAATCTTTAAACTCTGGTATACAGACTCAACGTTAGATTTGGCTACCAAATACAATGCTGTGCTTTGGTACATACCTGACACGGGTCCTTCCTAAAGTCAACACCTCCTTTGGCTATCACTCATTTTAATTATCTGGTACTGATGACTTCAATAAATTGCAAAAGACTAACATTTATCACTCTTTACTCCTTCAAATACAAACTGATCTGCTCCTGCTAGGCATCTTATCTGTACAAATGTGTCACCTTGTGTCGAGCACATCTGTAGGAATTAATTGATCTTTTGTTAACTGCATTGTACATATTTTTTTTATTGTTTACGATTATATTAATGTGGGAAAGGGGGTTGTCTTGGAATTGTCATGCCTTTTTCTAGGTTGTCTTTGAAAATAAGATTTTTATTGTCGTTGAAAATAAAAATGATACTTTTAGCCAACCATGACCAAAAATAACCTTATTATATAGATATTTTACACCCGTTGTTACTCTAAAAATAGATGATGTTTTGGGGAGTATGCCCAGACCCCCCAAAACGAGGCTTAGCCCCCCCCTCCATTATTTTCTAGTGGCATCCCTGCCATTAACCATTGAGTAACGTTTCTTATTGAGTTTTCCTCCACCACAAATAGCTTCTATGAAATGTATAGCTTTTGAGACTGGCCGTTTTAACCGCTTTTTAGCCATTCGTGAATGACATCAATACAATAACTACTGTTTCAATATAGATGACAATAACAGACATTTTCATCGAGTGATCTCAGAACATATACTGATTATTATTAAGACAGACAGAGAGAATTTGCCTCGCTTACGCAGGACAGTTTCAACTAATATAATGTATTTTTGTAACCCTCTGTCTAGCGTTGGTTGGCAAATGTTGGTTGTTGACCTATCACATAGTTCCAGTTAAATATCAGACCTAAAGAAAATGATCACAACAGCACGTCTACTGCATATCTACAAAATTGCTGAGAAAGAAAATAAAAGTGCCTGTAGACATTTATTACGAATTATTTGGGGGGGGATTGTTCTGTTTGCGTCACTTCCCAACTGTGGAAAAGATAGGACATGAAATAGAGGGATTACTCTTTAATCACCTTGAATTCACATGCTTTTTGGTCCCACTCTTTATTGCATTCATCAGGAAAATGTACACAAGTCGAATACCTGCAATTAAAGAAATCAAAAATGTTTAACTGAGTAAGATGGAAATGCACTAATGTATTATAAAAATGATACTTCTTACACTTATAGAATTATTAATAATGCTGTTGAGCAAAGAAAATAACAAAATAATAAAGCATTTCATGCTACAAATAATGCTCAATGTGCATAAACTACAAAAATTATTATTTTCTAGAAATTGAGATTCCTGAGGGCTGCAGACCCTAAACTTTGTATAGTCTAGATAGAACAAAGAACTTACCCTGAGCAGCATGACTTACAAGTACAATCCATGCAGTCATGGTTTCTCCATTGGGACCCGACAGCATACCACATCTTATTTTTATCGTCAAGACAATGGTTCCAGCAAGAAAAACATACAACACTTACTGTAGATGTTTGTTCCCTATCAAAACATTTTAATATTTCAATATACTTCATTCAAATTGATTGAAAAGGAAACATCTTAAATTCAGTTCTAATTCTGTTGGTTTCAACTTTTTTATTTACTTGTGTTTTGACAAATTACCTGGTTTTAAACCAGGCCTCGTGTAGCAGAAAGCATGTAATTGTGAAAGCAGTGCATACAGGATTAAAACTAGAGCCAAGGACCTTTTCACACACAAAAGGGAATAAAAACATTTTAAGGGAATAAGCCTTAGGCCAACCATTTTAACATTTAAAACATATGTAAATAACATTCTGACCCACTTGAATGGGCTTATAGACAGCTAAAAACGCATATGTTTGTTGTTCAAAAGATCCATTTAACATTTTGTCCACAATTTGATAAAGAATCTATACAGTGCAGTTAGGATATACAGGGTACAGTAAATTAGCATTAACAGTTTCTGGCATCATAGAATTCAACCAAATTGTAGAACTCTTCCAATGCCCTGAAAGTCATTATGATTTTTTTTGATTACTTCCCATGATTCTGGATGGTTCCTTATCTCTAGAACAGTGATGCTGACAGAGGGGAACAACCGGTAAGGTTGTCCCGTGCCCAGGCCACTGGGGGGGTATTTGGTTGACTTAAAGATTATTATTTATTAGTCAGTCAATCTTGGTATTTAGTACTACCTTTAAAACATTAAACAATAAACGTTTATGACCTGTTTTATGAACAGTAACATCATTGCTATTTATATTTTTTTGGGGGCCTGTGGTTTGGGTCCTAAACGTTCAATTTTGTCCCGGGCCCTGGGATTCCTGTCGGCGTCCCTGCTCTAGAAGTCTTATTAGGGAAGTTGAAGTTTACTAAGTCTGGCTTCAGTTGCCTGGCAGAAATAGAACCTGGGAATTGAGAAGGCACAGTCAACAGTGATGACAATGCTTGAAAACACGCAAGGGAAGGGGAGCGGCTGTGCAAAAACATAAAGCACAGACCGAGGAGAGTTGTAGTCTCAGAAAAAGGAAACAAGTTGAAACGTTGTCGTTTTTTTAAAGATCTGTTGCCGAAATATTGCCGAAATACGTATATGGCTCAGTCAAGGACAAACTCAACAACTCATATAGGATCGGTGTAACATGGATGCTCACATGAAATTGAAATAAAATACTACATTTTAGCAGACCTCACTCAGCCTTCTATACACTTTCTAACACTAGATCGTGTGTAGATCCCGAGGTTTTAAAAAAAATAATATGTTGGTAAGTAAACAGACTGAGATACAAAAACGTGGACAACCGGACATCTGGAAGCTTGCAAGTTGCAGTCATTCAAAAACGAGGGTATACCACTTCTGGAAACTGACCAATCAGAGACGCCAAGTAGAATGTTGCGAGCACAGGCCTGCCCTAGCCCAAACCCAGCGTAGTTCGTTTTTTCCCATTGCGTTGTTTTGCATGAATCAGGCGGTTGAGTCTTTCAGTTGGCCTACACTTTTGCGGGGAATTTCCCTTTTGAAATTTATTTTATTTCACTTCATTTGGAATTTGATTTAGATCGCAAGCCGGTATTGCAATAAATGGCTATAGTATGATAAGGTGAGTAATATATGCTCGCGCGTGCTAACTTGCGTTTAGCTTGCTAATGATGTTACGTAGCTCGCATTGTCAGATCATTTCCTGCTTATGCATTTACTTTCGTAGCCACACTTAATGCCCGGCGTTACCCTTAACTGTTGTTATACCCTCTCCAATTCGTACCTAGTTATGTGTATATAACATGTTAGCTACCTACACAATAACGACGTTGGGTGAAGTAGGCCATGTTACTAGTTAGCTAGCCTAGCTCGTTAGCGTACTAGCTAATATAGCTAGCCACTGACTACTGTAGAAACATTGTCACTCAGTAAAGCCATTGATACAGTTAAGACATTTCAGTATATTTAAGATTTTTTTGTTACTTATAAATCAGCTTGCGTTCTGTCGTACATGAAACAAACGTGTGTTGTTATGGATGCTATAAACAACATCCCGCTTGTGTTTCAAAATAAATATCTACTGCTACTTGTGATGTGTAGTTCGCTAACGATTTGTTGTTTTGGGATGACTACTGAATCGAGTCACGGCTCCTTGTTAAGCGTTTCGTTCAAATTTCGTTCAAATGCTTTTTTGTAGAAGGCATACATTTGTCACTTTGTTTTACGAGGCAGATCTAGTATGGTATACATTTTACCAGCTGACTTGTGGCAAATATGTCATTCTATGACATCGAAACGTTTACTGTCACTGAGCTTACAAGTACAACCCATTTTACTGCTAATGTTTATGGAGATATCATGGCTATGTGGTGGATTCTTTTGCACATGTTAGAAATAGGTGTCGCTGAAATACCTAAACTCAATAATTAGGTGTGTCCGCATACTTATGTCTCTTTAATGAATTATGTGCTAACTACTCTTCTACATGGATTCTATAAAATACAACATGCCCTCCTTGGTCTCCCACTAGTTTTCAATTTCAGTTAAACATGTATGTATTTATGTATGTATTTATCTCTGCCTGCATCACCATTTTTTTGTCTTCATCATATCAGACTTATAAAATGTTGACACCTACACGTATTTTGGTTTTTCGTTAGATCGTGCTCTGTTGTTCCAGACCCACCTCCCGAGGAAATTTCTGTTTTGCAACAGCACGTTTCACCCACGCAGCAAAGTATACTCTAATACAAAAAGAACGTGGACTTCGATTATGTAATTCACATGGTTGCGGCTAATACGTGACTGAATAAATTCAACATAGTTTACTATAATACCATCCACTTAGTCACCAATGTCCCTTATTAACTGGACATTGTCCCTGTAATGTTTACACTGATTAACTGGTTTTCACTGCTCAGCGGCAAATCATGCCCACCTAGCTCCCCAACACCTGTGTACCCAATAGAAAGCTGCCCTCACATGCCAGTCATTCCTTAAGTAAATGCTTCTTTTGGCTGTCATTCATATTTAGGTCGCTGCTGTCTCTCACACTTGACACTGTCACTCCTTACTCAAATTGTCTGAGCAACTACCTGTTCCCTGCACTTGCTTGCACTGTATATTGGTTCTCAATAGGCATACCTGGTTAAATAAATGAGTTTAAAGCCACAGGTTGTGATTTCTCATGGCTGTTGATGAAAACGACTGGTTATAGTGAATCCATTTTGGTTATTCCTTGGTCAGACTAGGGTTGAATGCCCCACACCATCTCAGAGCTGTACGGGCCTTGTGGCCCCTGTAGAGGATGCACCGTGGTGGGGACAGGGACTTCCAGACGTCGGCACGGAGGATGAGTACGTCCTTGCTGTTCCAGTTGTCCGTCCATGAGCGTGATCTGGACTTGGTATTCTTGGACCACAGCTATGCCAAGCCATGGAATGCCCACCCGGACGCCAGCAGTGCCCGGCCCACACGCATGCTGTTTGTCACACCCCGTCGCCAGCCTGATTCCACTTCGTGAGTGTGAACCCTCAATCCTCACAAATGACTCAATTCTCAAACAATGTTGTCCATATCGCCGACAACACGGAAATCATGTTTTGTTGGTCCCAGAACAAAGGGAATATGTTATCTTTATAATAGAAATGATGACGTGAGTGCTATGTATTTAAATGCATTTAAATGTTTTTCAGTGAATCCGACCTGTCGATAGATGTGGAATCTGTCACACCTACACCTATTCCACTCTATGACAATCAGAAAGCACGCAGTGTTATGAAGGAGTGTGAGCGTCATGTTTTATTTGCTCGAACTGTTGCTGATGGTCCTCCACCCCCTGATGATTGGGAAGAACACATCAACAAGTGAGTGGGCCATAACCCGAACTCTGTTAAGTTGTGAGAACCGTTTTCTAAGGATTTCTGTCTTTCCATTGCAGTGTTTACTCTTCTCTTTTTACGCTTTCAAATACTGTTCATCTGTTTTAATATGAATGGCCAATGGTGATCATTCTTAGACTTCGTTGCTTCTTATTTTACAGGGCTGGATGGTCGATAGCTCAAAATAAGTTGTTTAATAAGGTGCTGAAGCCTTTGCAAGCTGAAAGATTGGCCCGGCTAGCCAATGAAAACGTGAGTAAATGACTTTGCTTAATTATAAAAAATATGTAGTTCTTTTAAATGTGTCCCCTTTGAATCACCATTATGTCCTCTGTCTCCTAGGCCTCTAATGAGCCCGTCTTGCGCAGGATTGCCGTGGACAAATGTGCCCGGAAGGTGCGCCATGCACTGGCCAGTGTCAACTGGGACACCAGACTGACCCAATGGCTACACAGCACCCTCATAGAGTCCCTGAGTCTGGCCATGTTGGCTGCTTATCTGGATGTACTGCAGACACTCAAGAGCAAGGTACCCATGCATTTACATTCCTTTACAGAGGAATTCATTATGTGACTGGGAAATTAGGCTAATTTCTGAGGTCCGAGATGACTAATCATTCCTCTCGGTGCAGCTGCCCTCGCTGATTGACAGGATGCTGTTGACATCATCAGTAAAGACGGGAGCTGCTGGTGCAGAAGCCCTGTCACTACTCCTGAAGAGGCCCTGGGACCCAGCCGTGGGAGTTTTGTCTCATAACAAACCGGTATGACACCGACTGCTCTACTGTATCACCAGCCCCATGTCTGTTGTGCTGGGAGCATTCAGAATTTGCTGCTGTTTAAAAAGGAATTGGATGACTGAACCAATCATTTAAAAATCTTGAATAAAAGGAATGATACTGCCTTAATATACGTGATTACAGTACATTGTCATGGCAGTAGAATAAATCTCAACTGTATTGGTCTTGACTGAATTAAATTCAGAGAGATGTTACTGACCAGATGCAAATTTGGCATTGTTTTGTGTAGAGCAAGCTTCCTGGCTCCCCACTCATCTTAATTGCACCATCAGGGCCCATCAATCCTGCTCTTTCTACCTCGCGCCGAATGAGATTTTGGCAGTCACAACTTTCCTGCTTTGGGAAGGTTTGTATCTAGAGAGACTTAATTGAGCTTCATGCATACCAAAATGGCTTCTGGGCAAATATTTGAATAAGTGCACAAACATGTATCTCAGGTCATCCCAGTAAATACCCACGTAAACAGTGGAGCCAACGTGGGCATCACTCAGTGTCTGGAGCACATGCTGGGTACGGTCAGGGCCAAAGTCATGGAGGTAAGGCTCTTATATGAATCTGAAGTTGGGAAGATTTTTGTTCCAAATAAACTAGTGGTTCTCAACTCCGGTCCTTGAGTACCCCCAACAGTGCACATTTTCATTGTCCAGGGCTACAACAGAAATGTGTGTTGCAGGGGGTACCCAAGGACGGGAGCTGGGAACCACTAGACAACTGTAGGAACTATTTGAGGTGGCTGTGCAGGATGTAACATATGGCCTGTTTATTTACTTCTAATTGTGTTTTTGCTCAGGTCCACAGTCACTTCCCTCACAAACCCATTATCCTGGTTGGCTGGAATGTGGGAGCTCTCATTGCCTGTCATGTAAGGAGGCTTTTTCCATGTTATTCATCAACAAAGATTTGTCGATGCTGTTAAAACAAGACATCATGAGGCTGGAAAAGCATTAGTCAATCGGAGTCATAACCAAGACATTGTGTTTTCAAAATCACCTGTTTTACCCATTGTAAGAAGCAAGAACACACCGGTGACCTCCACAAGAGCCAGGTTGCTGTTGAGAATCAGGAGTGCACTGCGGAAGCCAAAAACGTTGGAACCTTAAATGAACAAAACATTTTGGTGTAGTGCTCGAAAAATGACTTATTTTTAGTTTTTTTTATAATACCAGCATTTACTAACAATACAAGGTCACATCCAGAGTTATTATACCTTGTGTATTTTAGATATGATCTGGATTGGCCCATATAAACTGTATTTCACAACTAAAACTCTTTGTTTGGCTGAATTTATACCCCGCTATTCCTGTGTTGTTATTTATGTGAAGAAAATGCAGACTTGATACATGGTTAAAAGTGATTTCCTTTAGTAGGCTATAGCCTCATTTTAGAACTGCCCTTCTAATATGCCTTAATAATGTAACATGCCTCCCACCAAAGCACGATAGAAAAAAGACTTAGCAGTGAGATAAAGGGTTGTATCTTTTTAATCAGTCTGTGTTTCTGACAGAGAAGGGACAGAACCTAGAGCTTAGATCCAGGGAAAATGTGAGTGTTGAGCAAGCTTTCGTTTCTATGAGGGTGAGGTAAAAAAGTAAGCTTTTAGTAAACAATTTAAAATATGTTTCTTAACAAGGCAAAGGGTAGCTAACTTCCAAGCAAGGGACAGACACCTGTTTGATGTGTATGATTGGAGCCTGAGCAAAGCCTGCCTGCTTATGAAGCTCAACAGCTTATGTTGGCTCTGTTTGGTAGGTGTGGCGCTATGCCTCCTACTGGTGAACAGAACTAAGCTCTGCACTTTGTGCATCTAATATTAATTTCCCTTATCCTAAGTGTCTCATAGCAAACATGAATCAAAGTCAGAATCGCCAATGCTTGAGTCTTAAGTCAAGCCACGAACATGGTATTCAGACCTCAGGACTGAAGTACTGCAAAACAGGCAGAGACTGTCAAAGCTGATGGTCTGTGTTAATCTAGGGCAGTGGTATACAAATCTCGACCTCAAAGTCTGTTCCACTGTATATATTTTTTACGAGTTTTGCAACCCTCTAATTTGAGACGTATTTAGACATGGGACACCAGGTGGGTGCAGATAATGATGAGGTAGAACAGAAAACCAGCAGGCTCCGGACCTCATACAGTAATACTTGAGTGTCACTGATCTTGGGTGATTTAGAAGATTGAGTGCATATATTTTTGCTGTGTTTTATACTGCTCTCCTGTGGGAATCCAACCAATGTTCCTGGGGTTTGAAGTGCCATGCTTTACTAACTGATCCACTCCAAGCTCAAAGCAGCTGTGTCAATAGGTCATACTGGCAATGAGAGAAAATACCTGACGGTTACCTTTCAGAGAAAAAAGCTGGAAAGTTATCTAGTACTATTCTGTGATGCTCAAAGATATGTGTTCTGTGTTCATTCAAAGTCAAGCCTTTTGAACTATTTTGCCTTGTCATGTGTGAATGTTACATTGTTCCCCATAATGATGATGTTGTCCTCTTCCAGGTCTCTCTCATGGAGTACCTGACAGCTGTGGTTTGTCTTGGCTTTCCTCTGCTAACAATCAGTGGTCCGAGAGGGGTAAGGAAACATGGTCAAATGTTTTTTCTTGCCTTGTGGAGATGTTAGCAGATTATACTTAGTGAATAATGGGATTGGATGTATGGTCAGTTGTTTGCATGTTGCCTTTTCGATTTTGTCTCCTTCATAAAAAAACAGAACCCAACATGATTATTGTGTGTTTAATTAGTGGTAAGTAAGTGGTAAAAGTGTGGAATTAAAACATGTAACAGTATGAACTCATTGGCAGAGTACAGCAATAAAAAGCCAACAAAAGCAAAATGTACTGTTGTCCAAATACGTCCGGCATTGTGCGTGCGTGCGCGTGCGTGCGTGCGTGTGTGTGTGTTCTCTCTGTGGGTCAATGACATCATGAACAGTTCTAGGACAGCAAAACCTGGTCATCTCTGCCAGCACAATATTTGGCCTTCCAACAGGACAAGGACCACACAAAGTCCAAAAAGAAAACGTTAATATAACCCAAAATCAACATTTAGTACTGGCCATCTCAGTCTCCAGACTTGAAATGGCTCAAAGTGGTTATTCTTGTAACAGGAGGGTGCGCAAAGTACAAATAAGCAAGGGTGCCTATAATTGTCACACACAACAATACTGAGTGCTAATTCACTATAATATGACTTCACTGAATTATGTTTGAGGTTTGTCAATGAGTAGGGCATGTAGACCAAGCAGACCTTAGTTTTAACATAATTTCACAGGTTTCTCTGCGGATCGTAGGCCTGTGGTTTGTGTATTGAGTCAGAGGTCACATTAGCTTTCAAAAGTCTGCATATTTAACATGCAGACTATCCAATCTTCAGTGTTTTTACGATTTTAGCTGCATTCTAAATTAACAAATGAATGGTGCACCCCAGTATTATAGAATGCAGGTGTGTGAATGTTTTTTGTCTTTAAATGACTGTTTACAGTAATAATATATGAACAATATTAGTAATTGCAGTCAATCGTCAGATTTGTAATTATTGAATATGAAGGCTGCAAGGGTGTGTTGACAAGCTGAACACATTGATCATTATTCATTAAATGCTTTATTTGAATAGGATTTCCATTTTGATATCATTTGTTTGTAATGATCAAATTACAAATAATCAAACTCTGGACTTAATTGATTTCATTCATTGTCACAAATGTTTGAATGGTGTAGTCCCTCATTATAATATGCTTAATTATAATATGCTTAATTTACAAAAAAAACCATTTTGCCCTGTTATTAAAACATTTATTGAGCGAAGCAAGTCAAATCATGGACACAAGTGTTTTTCGGTTTTATTGTCTTAGACCAATCTGGTGACTGAATGACAGTATAGGTTTCAAATATCATGCTAGCTACTCTTAGGTGTTTGCCAAGGAAATGTTACATGAGAGACAAGAGGCACTGTTCAGAAAGGCAAAGTGAAAACATGTAGATTACGTTTGAACAATCAGACTTTTTGGATAAGTCTTTAGCAATCAGTTGGAACTAGGAATTTTAAATAAAATATAGTCAGTAGATCTGCAATTTTCAGAATGAAAGACAATTAATTTTTCACTGTTTTCATTTTTATTTCTGTATTTACATTGATCACTGGCAGGATGTGGATGACCCTTTACTGGATATGAAGACCCCAGTGTTGTTTGTGGTTGGTCAGAACGCTCTTCAGTGTGGCACGGAAGCCATGGAGGAGTTTCGAGAGAAACTCAGAGCTGATAACAGTATGGTGGTGGTGGGGGGAGCTGATGACAACCTCAGGTGAGTTAGTTTATATTTCTTATTTATATATCTATATATATATCTCTGTCAGAGCACACTACTATAGTGGTCATCACCATGGGCCCTATACTCCTTCCAAAATCCATGTGTTAGTTAGATTTACCAAATGCAAAGGGACAATTTATTGTTAAAATAGTGAGTACAGGCAGCAGAAAGCAGCGCAAAATATTGAATTTAATAGATGTTGTTTTTATGTGGCTTTTTAAACAATAAAGTAATGTGTTTGATCACTTTGTGTTATTCTAGCCAATTTACCTCTCCGTGTGCACTTTTGATGATTAAATAAAGAAACTATTACATCGTCTGTCAATACAGTTTGGACAGCTGGTTGGGACTAGGTGTGAATCCAGCGCAACCCTTAATCTATTACAGAACACCAGGGTTTTACCTTTTCTTAAAGGGGATTAGAACTTTTTACCGTAAGACTACGCTGTTGCCCTGGCTGAAATGTTCTGTAGACAACGGACAGGCTGTAATATTCTTCCTAGTCATTTTCTGCTGGCCTATTCAATAATGGCCCATGTTACACTAACACGAGTATTGACAATTATAACTACCCTGTGTTTGACTTTCAGTTAAATTAGACTCTTATTTGGGTCTCTCCACAGAATCAACTCCACAAAGATGAAATCAGAGGGACTAACGCAGACCATGGTGGATCGCTGCATTCAGGTTGGTCATTCTTTCTTGTCTGGCAAAGAAGTTGTGTCTATGTTACTTCTGAAAAAGTTGCTCGAGTGGAGTATTTTCAAAGAATTCAACCATTCCCATGTCTACATAATCTCAGCAAAACGATTTTAATGCAGATATTGATATTTCTCTTTCATTCGTAGGATGAGATAGCAGACTTCCTGTCGGGGGTGCTGATGCGGGCAGAGAGCCACAACTCTGGAGAGCTGAGGGACTTGGACACAGAGAAAAAGAAGAAGCCCCGACGGGAGTTACCCTTTGACATTGAGAGGGCCCGGCCCTCATCTCCTGCCCTCAGAGTACCCATGTCCCCCTCAGGCTCTGAGGTACAGTGCATCCAGGCATTTTTTGTATTTAAGACATACTCGGGATGACTAACAAAAACAGCTGATGTTGATCATGTGGTTGGCTGTATTTTCCAATTGTATCCTCAGGATCTGTCCAGTGTATGCAGCAGTCCAACCTCTAGCCCTAAGCCAAAGACCTCGGGATTGTCCCCGGCACAGAAGTCCAGCCTGATTACCGCCACACAACTTCTAAAGAACCATATGCAGCGTTCTGGGACGGTGCTCACACATAAGCAGGCACAAGGTTTGTGTGCTAACTAGCATGTACGACCACACACAGCTCTCACATTTGTCCCATTTGTTCTAAGGAATAATTCACCCACCGTGACAATTTTTTTTCCCTGAACTCTGGGTTTATGATTTTTTTTATAGAATTATGGTTGATCAATGTGGCCAAAATATCATGTAATATTATTTATCAAAAATGTGTTGGTATGTTTCTGAATAATAATAAAAACTTACAGTACCAGTCAAAGGTTTGGACACACCTACTCATTCAAGAATATTTCTTTACTTTTGCATGGTAGAATAATAGTGAAAACATCATTACTATGAAAAAAAAAGGGAATACACAAGTGTTAAACCGATCAAAATCTATATAATTTTGTATTTTCTTCAAAGTAGCCAGCTTTTGCCTTGATGACAGCTTTGCATACTCATTGCGTTTTCTCAACATGGTTTGTGAGGTCATCTGGAATGCATTTCAGTTATCAGGTTGTGCCTTATGTTTTCCAATTTTATCTTTCCTTCTTAATGAGTTTGAGCCAGTCAGTTGTGTTGTGACACGGTAGTGTTGGTATACAGAAGACAGTCATTATGTTTGTGCTTGAGAAGTCCGTATTATGAAAATAACCACTCGCATAAGCTAATAAAAATGACTGTCCATCTTTACAGTAAGACCTGTAGGTGAATTAATCCAGAAAATGTCAAGAACTTCAAACGTTTCTTCAAGTCTTAATGTATAGATGGACAGTCATTTTTATTATGATATGCCTGCCACATGCAATCTCATATTCTAATAAAAGGTGTTAATGTAAAGACTGTCCATCTTTACATTAAGACCTGAAGATCAATTAATCCAGAAAATTTCAAGAACTTCAAACGTTTCTTCAAATGCAGTTGCAAAAACGCTCAAGCGCTATGATGAAACTGTCTCTCATGAGGACCGCTACAGGAAAGGAAGATCCACAGATACCTGTGCTGCAGAGGATAAGTTCATTACAGAGACCAGCCTCAGAAATTGTTAGTAAATTGCACCTCAGCTTGCAACCCAAATTAATGCTTGGCAGTGTTTAAGTAACAGACACTTCAAATCTTCAGAGGACACTGCGTGATGGTATTTTTTATCTTAAATTCCTTAGTCCCTGACAGTGACAAGCATGCCAATTACCTGATGCTGCCACTCCAATGCTCATAAATAGATAGGGATCAACACCATATCATTCACTTCTCTTAACAAGCCTGTGTGACAAGTTAAAGAAGGAAGCCTGTGTTTAAAACAATCCAGGGGCTCCAGACTGGCACAGTGGCATAACTTACTGTGTTTGGAGTCTGAAACTGAATCTTGGTCACAGCCTAGGAACAGTACCCATGGATCCTGCAGAAGGCTGTGGAAATTAACTAAGTGTCACCTTGTTAAACAGGTGCATGTTGGATAGTGTTACGCTTTCCTGGTTGCACTTGAGCACCTTGTTGATATGCCTGCCACATCCAATCTCATACATACTGGTTGGCTTGGGATTGTGCTCTTCTCCGGTGTGTATTTGTTGGCAGAATATTTACTTGTTGAGCGAGTTGTGTAACAGAAAAGCTTGGTGAAATTTGCGTTGGAAGATGTTTAACTCTCCCAAGCAGGCTGTTGCATTGAGGCCATTTTGGGTGTGTGTGTATATATGCATATATATATCTCATCAACTTGTGCATTTTTGCCTAAAAAATGAAATACGGTTGAATGAGATGTTACGTAAGCCAACAGACATGCATTGTCTGACATTAGTTCTTGCTGGTGGTCAAAACCACTATGTGCCAGTGTTGGTCAGAGCCAATCGTAGTGGTGTTTTTGTATTTTACTTTCATACCAGCAGTAATCCCTTAATTGTATGCAACGACACAGAAGTGTCAGCCACAGACTGCTCAATGTAGGTGACCTGGAAAGTGTACCGATGTGCTATATAGTTAGTTCTATCCCCTTAGGTTAACCCTATACTTTTTCTAATCTATATGTTACTTAGTCTTTATGATTGTCTATTTAGGTTTTGTTCAAAATCTTGATGGTTTTTCAATATTTGTTTTGAGTCCAAACCACAACTTTTTTCATGAAGACATCTGTTTTATGTGTGGCGCTGAGATCCCACGTACACAACTTTCTGCTTCAAAGTCGGTACCTGCTAATGTATTTGATACGGCTGAAATTATCACTGAAATTGCCTTTTTGTAGGCAGTTGGTACTGAGCTAAATAATACCTTTTTTATGTTAATAATGTGGATTTGCAATGTAGTATTTCTTTCAGTGTTTAAATTACCTAATTTGTTACAGATCCTTTTTGTTATCTATAAATATAATAACATATTTCCCAATGTAGGTGGCAATTCTTCCTCATCAAATACTGTTTGTGTAAATTGAAAGAACAACTTAACGAATTCAACATACAAAACGTATTTTAATAGCATCATCTGGCCTTGCAGTGTAATATTGTAAATGCTGGATGTCATGTCTAGAATGTGTGTCTGAATACAATTTGACAGATAGAGGCTGATCCCAAGTCCCTTCTTCAGTTGTGTTGAGGAAAGCTACACAAAATATATGTAGGGTACATAAAGTGTGCTACAAGAGTCATGTTCCATTGTTGTCTGTTAGAGGGTGGTTCAATTTGGAGGCTTTTCTTCTATGTTGGACCTATCAAAATCAACTTGAGGCTAGTCATATTCTGTTGATACTCGTATTATTCATCCTCTGTTATTATCACCAGATCCTTGTCTGTCTGTCAATAAAAAAAGAAATAAACCATGAAGACTGAAACCTATTTAATGTGAAAGATGGACCATAAAATTCAGATTTCTGGCTTTGTAAACATGTCAACCCTATTTGTGTCAAGTAGATTTAATTTACAGAAGCCTATGCTTTCAATCACTTACCTGAAGCCATTAGGTAATTTTTCAGTTGATATTCAAAATGTGTGCCATTCTGCCAAGGTGCAGTGATTCAGAATTTTCTTGTGCAGTCACTGCCTTGATCATGGTTGTTATGCCATTCTATTCACTTTAAACCTGCAAAACTATCAGCCTTAAATCATTTGTAACTTTTGAACCACGTACAGTGGCTTCGGAAAGTAATTCAGACCACGTCAGCTTCCATGTTCTGTTTTCTTATAGAGACTAAGTTCATGATTAGATAACTTTTTCATTGTCAGTCTACACACAATACCCCATGATGACAAAGAGAAAACTAGTTCTTAGAAATTGCAAAATAAACTGAAATATCTCATACAAAAATATTCAGATTTTATTTTGCACTTTGTAGAAGAGCTGGCAGCGATCACAGCTTCAAGTCTTTGGTATACTTCTAGCAGCTGTGCACGCCTGAATATAGGCAGTTCATCCCATTCTTCCTCACAGATCCTCTCAGGCTGTGTCAGATTGTATGTGGGCTGTCTGTAAACTACTGTCTTTTGGTCTCCCCAAAAATATCCAGTGGGTTTTAAAGCTTTGGTTGAGCTACTCATGGACCCTTTGGGTCTGTCCCAAAGCCATTTCAGTGCTGTCGATTTGCTGTGTGTTTCGACCCATTGTTATACTGCAAGAGGAATCTTCGCACCAGTCTGAGGTCCTGTGTACTCTGGATCAGGTTTTCTTCAAGGGACTCTTTATTTTGCTCTGTTCATTCTTCACTCAACCCTGATCAGCTCTGTTAGTGACCTCCCTAACCAAGGCATGGTTCTTTATTTTGGCCGGATAACCAGGTCTAGGAAGAGTCTTCGTGGTTCCAAACGTCTTCCATTTCACAATGACTGTGCTCCTGTGAACCTTATACTTAAGCAATGTTTTCATTACCTTCCCGAGATCTATGCCTCAATACAAGTATATCTCAAAGCTCTACAGAGTTCCTTGGACTTCATGGCGTGGGACTTTAAATAGATGTGTGTGCCTTTCTAAACCATGTCCGATCAATTGAACTTTAATTGAGTTATAGAGACATCTCAAGGATTACGGAAGGTTACAGGTTGCATCTGAGCTCAATTTAGAGAGAAATGGCAAAGGGACTGAATTCTTAATGAATCAGGAACACACACAAAAACAATGTTTTCACTTTGTGATAATGGGATATTTGCTTTGTCATGATAGTCAAGATATGGGGTTTGGACTATTGAGTTTCTGGTGCTTCAACTGAATACATTGTTTAATAGGTGTCCAGGTGTCCATGTGCTCCTAATAAATAGATACTTTTGGTTATTACATGAATAGTTTTAGCTATTAGAATGTTGCTTTTTGTCAATGTATAATTTACCGTCAATGAACAATGTAACAAAGATTACATTGTGTGCAAACCAATTCTTACTTTCTGTTCATAATACTTGTTACATTATCTGCAATGTATTACAATTACTGTAAATTATTACGTTACTGTATAGTCTATTCCATTATTGGCAGACGCCCACGTTTATATACCGTATTCTGTGGTGACATTGTTTTGTGTGTTAAGGCAGTCACCACTTCAGAAGAACTGAAATATTTTCATCCCTTTTCTTCTCTTTCTACTACTTTTCACTTTTATTTTCAATTAATTCCAGCTCGGTTTGCTGCGTTTATGAAAAAAAACTTGTTTGTGAGGAAAAATCTTCCTCCTGGCACCCCCTCCTGTGTTTTTGGTAAGTATCTGTCTCTGCTCCTTTTCTCCACTTTCTCTTCTTTATTCTATCTGCCATTTCTGTGTTACTGCCTGAGTAGAGCTGGGCAACATGGACCAAAACTAGTATGCTTTAAGTCGACCTATTTGGAAAGAAAACGTTATTTTACACTAATGGTTTTCTTTCATTTAGTGGTTAAGCCCTAGACTGATTTATTTTTCACTGCCAAATGAGACATGGACGAAGTAAGCCATTTCAAATGCTTGATGAGTATTTTTAAATATATCTTGTCAAAATAGGATCCAGAATAACTCATACTTGTTTGAGGTTCTGAAAATACATTTGCATGCATGATTTGAATATTGGTCCAGGCTAAGCAGTATTACCCAAGGATGTTGTAACTCAAACTCAGAAGTTTCACTGCAATATTGCAATATTATTGTTATATAGCAAAGCATTTCCTCCAACAGTAAATGCAATGTTCTTCAGAAACATTCCACGGGTATTCCTCTGTAGTAGGTGTGTGTGCTAAAGTTGTCATACTGTCGTATCTGTTTTATCTGGCTTAAAACTTGTAATGAGATTGACTACTTGTCCAAAACCTCTGAAGTGTGTTTTATCCTGGTGTAAAGCATATAACTGATCTGCAGTACTGTGTTATCACAAATATCTCAACGCCAAGTGCATCGCTGTCCCTTCACATATTCACTTATTGCTCAGATTCATCAAATGTTCTAGACAGCTGAACATGTACATGATTTTGTCAACCAACAAAATATAATAACCTGTCTGGCCACAGCATTTTACATGTATTTGTGTTAATATTTCTGCCCCATATATTGTTAAAGGTTTAAGAGCAAGCATTTTTCCCAACCCTACTTCCACAACATTTGTACATTTGAAATGAACTATCCTCATTCTTTCATATCCATTACAATACTAGTTTTCTGTTATGATACTTGTTTTGTCGGAGTACTTGGTACATCCCTGTTATATAGACTACATAGTAGTGTAGTCACTGCAGTTGGCAAACTCCATTCAGCTGACTTTTCTCGATTTAAATAATCCGTTTAGAAATTTTTAATTGCATAAAGCTGAGTATTTAACAGTGACAAGAATGTGCCATTCTTGGGTTTTCAGGATGCATCTTCACCTTGACTTCAAAAAGAGCAAATCTGTGTGAGCCTACAGCAAAACTCACTAGGCAGATATCGTCATTGCAGGAAGAAAGTTAATGCGCATTTTTGTTTACCAAATAATGATTTGAGAACCAAGAAATGGTTGCAGGTGTCTAGCCTAATCACGGAAATTAGGCAGTTTTATTTGGTAGTAGGGAAATGCTGGTCATTTTGGTTTTATTTACATTACAATATTCTACACTGATGTTTTATGACTAAGTGAATTAGAGATTGGTGTTGATGTGGCTCTATAATTCTATAATCCAGAGACTGATGTGTTGTGTATCTGTTTTAGTACCTGTATCCAGTGAGCAAACAGAGGGCATGGATAGAGATGAACTGAGGGCCCATCTAAAGAGGAGGCAGACACCCAGTCCCACTCCCACAAGACCATCCAAGAGAGCCAAGATCAAGGTGACCATCCAGCATGGAGAGCCAGCAGGGGATGCTGTTGGCTCTGCAGCACAGGAAGGTAACAGGCTTAGATTAAAATTAGTGAGCAAATATCTGCTCCATTAAATAACCCATTCCCTCAAGAGAAATGGTTGCCACATTTATTTAACCCTGTTTGGCTAATCTGAATATGAGTATATAGACAAATTGGTATGTTTGATCACATTTGACTTACTGTCTTTTCCCAACAGCTGTGGGACTCTCTGGGAAGCCCTTGACTGTGACTGTGGGACCTACTGTGTCTGGAGCCAAGGAACTATCTGGACTCCTGACTGCACAGCGGTAAGCCTGATACACACACACACACACACTCCATCTCCAACTCTCCAATCTATCTCCCGTTGGGCAGCGGTGTGTGTGCTGCAAACGGATTGACGAGTTCTGGACTCTGGTTGGAATTCGTTAAATAGAAAAACACTGGGGTAGCTACTACAGCTCTGTCTTTGGAGCAACCTTGAGTAGATTGGTTATGTGTGTTGCTGCAGGTCTGGTAGTCTGACAGGGATGTCTAGTGCCCTGAGCATGGGTTCCAGCTCTTTCCACCACCTGCAGAGTTGCATGGTGTCAGGGTCCTCCTCACCAGTCCAGGCGCAAGCTCCTGCTACTGCCCAAGGTATCTCCTACCTGCCTGCACGACTGTCCTAATTCAGCACTGCAGCAAAGCAGTCGTAACACTTGGCTACAACCAGCAATGTTGTACAGTATATGTTCTCTTATTTGTTAGTTGTAATGGAGAGGATGGGAGAATCCATGTAAAATGTAAAAAGGGTGGACCTGAAGGCGGTAGTTCTGTTTTCTGTTATGACTGAGCATTTCATAACAGTCACTGGTGGGCAAATAATTGTATTGATTACTGGTTGCACTTAAACACCTGCAATGTTCGGAGGCTTAACCGTTGGACTTTAACACCACAAATTGCTTCTTCAAATTAAGAGTGGTGGTTTTCCACAGTCGTCGCCGGCAATCCTGCTATTCAGCCTTCTGTTTTGACTCAGCCGAAATGTAAACTGTGCAGATGAATTCTTGCTGTATGTGTGTGCAGCAGCTTCTGCCAGCAGCCTCCTCCAAGGCCTAAGTTTCAGTCTGCAGGAGATCGTGACCCGGTCTCCTAGCCTGCCCACCACAACCTCTACCATGGGTGGTGTTCAGGTACACGCCGGCCACAAACCTGCTAAAAGTATCCTTGTCTTTGTCTTTGCGGACTGGCTCTACCTCTCCTCCTCTCCCCCCAGGCCCCCGGTGGGAAACCCAAGGGTCAGGTACTTAACTCCATAGGAACTGGTAGCAGCACTTTGCTCCGGGCAGTGCCTGTGGTCTCCACTGGAGGGCTAACCAAGACAACCGCCATCCACCAGCTACTCACAAACGGCGGGCTTGCCAAGCTGGCAAGCAACCTGCCCAGTCTGGCACACATCTCCACCCAAAGTGCCGGTATGTCCCGAACTGTCAAACAACGGCGGCCACGCTGATTGCCCAGGGTTAAAACCTTAACCGGGTGTTTTGGCAAAACTAGAATAGCAGGATGGGCCCTATCACAAGGTCACCATGGCAAAACTATGAATAGATGACAGAGATAGTGGACAGCATGTGTACAGCGTGATCAATAATGTGTATGCAAATAATCGTCCATAAGGACCTTAGGTGTTGTCATTATCTGAAAAGTGAGACTTGCAGCCATGTAGCATTGGAGTGTACAAATGTATCGTAATAGATGATGTACTTTTCTACTAATGTCAATGTTTGGAAAGAGCCATAAAGAAAAACATCAAGGAATATCATGGTCCAAGTGGATGTGACATTGGAATTACAAGTTACATTTAATGCATATTATTCATGTATCAATTAAAATGTGCAAGTATGTAATGTTCAAAACACTGAAATGAGAACCTGTGAATGATTTTGTTTATTTTTGTTGCTGTTTCCTCTGGAACTCTGCTAAAAAGTTGATGTCATAAGAATTGTTAATCAAAAGGCCCAAGATACGTTTTGAATATTCACTAAATGTCACATTATAACTGAACATGTCAATGGCCTTGTTCACCAAATCTGTCCACTTGATGAAGATACCTTTTTTGTTTTTGTTTGCTTGGTCTTCATGTTAAAACAGTTTGTAAATCCTTTATTGCAATCACCTGCAAAGAGCAAGCACCACCCATGATTCCAGGTCGATACAAGGACGCACAAACTACCTTTGGACTATATAGAGAGGCAGGAATAGGAGTAGAGTTGGAAGCAATAACTTTCACATCTGGCATACCACTTGTTTCTATAATTGAAATAAAAATTAGAAAACAATTAATGTTTGAAATCTTTTTTTATCAAGTGTTGCTGTTGCAATATCGACTTGCTGATGTCTTTCAAAAGCTTCTTTAATGACATGCTCTTGCAAACATGATACATTTTCTTGTCTTTGACAAAAGCCAGACAAAAATAAAAGCTAAAACAAGTTTGCACATAGTTGTGTTTGATGATGTTTTATCCGATTTAGAGAAAAAGACGTTTAAGTTTACTGGAAATGTTTTTCTGTGTCTGAAATAAAATGCTGTCTGAATTAGGCTTGACAACCAGCTCTATATAAAAACAACTCAATAGATGTGTAACCCTTGCCATCACTGTTTATTGGCAGCAGGGCTCAGAGCTCCCACCAGTATAACTGTGATGGTGCAAGGACAATCCAGCAGAATGACCGCACTAGGCCCGGCTGGGAGGGCAGTGATGCTATCCAGACCACCAGATATGAAGGTGGGTCTCCTCACAAATGGGTATTCATCTGTAAAATTTGTAACATTTTCTTAAGGTGGATTATTAAATGTCGTCTATATATCCTGTATTGCAGTGATCGTGATGACTGCATCACGTCAGATTCCAAATGTGATGCCATCGTCCTGAATTGGGTATCCCCCGACTCGCCAGATATGAATGTGTTTCCTCCCTGTCCTTGTCTACTCCTACACCAATGCAGCAGAGGAAGTCTAAGAGTTCTGACCTGTTTTCTTTAGATAACTAGCTGTTTAGTGAATGTCCATGTTTATAGAGGAAGTCTCCATCAGCCAAACAGCCATAGATATGAGGGTTAAGTAATACATTATAGGTAGGATTTTAATTTATTCCTACGCTTTCCTTTGGCATTATTTTGTAATTCTCAGTATCACGGAAAGGGATTGTCCTGACACAGGCGAAGGCTAATGCAAATCTGCCATAGACAGTGCCTTAAGAAGGTTTTCAGAACCTCTCACAGTTGTTCAGTTTTGATTGCTATAAGGCTTGGTGTATTACTCTGAAGTGGGGTTAAAATGTGATATATAAACAACCTACTCCACATGTGTGGAAGGAAATCGGCTTCACTCAGATTTTCGGTGGTGTGGAACAGAGAATGCTGCATTCCGTTAGGCTATTACAAGCGTTGATGCAGAGAGTAAACACAGACTGGGTCTCTGCCAATTAATAGTTCACTGAATTAATAAAGAAATATGTCCATCATTACAGGACATTTGGAAAGTATTCAGACCCCTTCATTTTCTCTGTTTAGTTGTGTTATTGAATATATTTAATTTATTGAAAATGAAGAACTAAGGTGTCTTATGTACATAAGCATTCAGAATCTTTATTTATTACTTTTGAAAGCACCTTTGCCCATGATCACACCTTCAAGTCTTCTTGGGTATACCTCTACCAGGTTTTCACACATTCTTCTTCGTTCTTCATCCTCTTAAGCTCTGTCAGATATGAAAGGGAGTGTCCGTGAACTGTAATCTTCAGGTCACCCCACAGCTGTTCAATAGGGTGAAATTCTTGGCATTGGCTGGGCCACTCTTGGTCAGAAAGAGATCAAAGAACACCTTGCAGCACATCATTGACTGAAGAGACATTGTTATGAATTATTCTAGTTCTATTACTGACATGTGTATTATATTGTTGTGTTTTTGTATGTAGTGTATCATGTGTTTTGCTGTAATTTCTGTTTGGACCCCAGGAATAGAAACCACTGCCTAGGCAGGGGCTAATGAGGATCCTAATAAAATAATACTCAAATACCACTGTGACACTGCTAAATTACTAACATGGATATCTCCCTGCTCATCAGCGTTAACTCCACCAACTATGGGACTAGTTTGCATCCACTGTGCCTGGGTTTAACTTTACCCAATAGGCCTACTAGGACATTTTAGGTAAAACCCTAGTTGCCATACACTTGGCTAACATTCAGCCTTCTGCCTTTTCAAATGTGCGTTGCTATGGATACTCAGACACAGACAGAGCCTGCTGCAGAGACCTCAGGACACAGACGCTGAGACCACATACCAGCTCACATTGGTCGAATGATTCCATTGATATTGATGTGGTACCACCGCAAACATTCCTGGTTGGTCTGTCATCCATTGCAGAGGCCTTGTTAATCTATGTAGGTTTAATGCCATTATATGCAGTAGCCATGTTACACTTCCTACCTATAGAGCATCTCATGAATGCCAGACCATTGTCAGTTAAATGTACCTAGACCTACTGTCGGTTTAGTATGTAATAAGCTACAGTAGTTAATTTTTTATGTGTAATTTATTTAAAGCGGTCTGGGACATATTGTTGAAATAATCTATGCAAAATTGTGTCATTGAAAAAACAATATTTTTATTTTTTACCATTTGGCCTGTAAGAGTTATTCTTTGCTCTAACACTGCAAGCATATCTGTAGCGAAGGTGTGAATTATGAACATAACTATTCCTCTCTGGATCTCAAAGGTCTCGTGCAAACAGATTGCATCGTTACATTGCAGTACAGTATATATTACAGAATTGCCGCTGTGCATGTGGATCCAGGCAAGCCTAGTTCAGCCGGTCTGCGATTGGAAGTGATTAATGTGTTTGCCCTCACTGGATTCGAACCTGGGTCTCCCATGTAGAGGCTGTGTCTTTAACCACTACGCAACGGAATTATTCGTAGGGCGAGTGACGGTATAGCATCTCGACATTAGATAATTTTGGCACTCATTATCATACCAAGTTTGAATATTTCGCTGGACACCTTTAAGCATTGTGTTAAACGGACTAATGTTTCTTATTAAGTTTATCCCAAATAGCATCTATGACCTACATGGCTTTTGCCACAGGCAATTTTAACAGCTTATTAGCCAGGAACAGGCTTAATAGTATCTATTAACTTTCTATTTGGAATGGTCATACGAATTGAGCAATTGCTAGCGAGACTGAAGATGTACTTTACACTGTGTTAGTTTCTCTTTCATTTGTGAATGACATTGATACAATAACTATGAATATAGGTGACGATTACTGAAAAACTCGTTAAGTGAAAAGACGAAAGAATCGTGGAAACCCCTACTCTTTTGTGATCTGGCCTGTATGACCCCAAAAAGCATGCACTGATGCGTAATTCAAAAAATACACCAGATATAGTCCTAATACATGTAAACATTTTAGGCTTATAACGTAGTCACTGAGGGTTGTAGCCAGAGTAGTTTTTGACTGACAGACGGACACATTTGCCCTTCTAGGCCGGCTCCACTTACATGGTCTGGCAAAAACAAAAATCACCCACCACGAATAGTTAGATTTTTACTGTGATTTGAATGCCAACAATGCTGCATGAAAATGGTTTGCTGTAAAAGTAATTCCAGATTAATTTTTGTCATTTTGTAAATTCAAACTGCTCAGAAATCTAGTTAGTATACTATGTAATGCAACATGGTCTCATTGGAATACGTAGACAATTTTACTTTAACCTATGGCACCCGATTTCATTTTGTTACATTATATTAGGTTACATTACAATGCACTACCAAAACATAATACATTATGAATTGGCTAAAACGTAACATATGTTACAAACGCTATTAAAACGTATCAAATGCTACAAACGCTAGACAAACATATATGTTATGAACACAACAAAAATGTATTATACAATAGGAATTTGCACAAAATATCTAAGCTGTTTTGAATTGATGACATTCAGCTGTGCAGACTGGCCTCCTACCCAGTACTCCATATAGGGATAGTGGATTTGGAGGGATGAGTAATGGCCTTACCAAGGTCGTTACAATATGTAATAAATAACATTTTAATGTTACAGTTAACATAAGTATCACAGCATTGGGGTTAAGTTTTGGGGTGAGGTTAGAAAATGAAAAAGGTTAGGGTTAGGTATCACAGCACTGGGGTTAGGTTTTGGGTAAAGGTTAGGTATTAAAGCACTAGGGTTAAGGTTTGGGTTATGGTTCGGAAACAAAATCATTTATTGACTCTGTAACACCACTACTAGCCAACCCAAACAGCAGGTTCCTATTTGGAGCAGTGGGTAGTGCACCCATCTGTGGGTTTGAAGAACGTTGGTTTGAAACACAACCTGTCAACTGCAACAAAGAAATCTGGATAATTACTCCATTACTTAACTCCATTACCTAACTAAATATGTCTTATGATTTCGGCTGTCAAAGATTTTAGTAAAAAAGTTCACGTATTCCCATGAGACCAGGAAGCATAACAAGAACCTGTTCCTTCCCAAAATATACCCTAAATACTATTAACCTTTTCGTAACTAGCCGGTCTTTTTAATGAATAACATGGGTATAGCGCTGTACAAAAAATGTATTGCGCTGTCAAAGTGAAAGCTACACATCAACTGGTGGTTTATCTACATCGGTTTCTGATATCTCATGGAAAAGCCCCTAGTTCACTCTGCCGTCTAGCCAGCAGATCAGTTGCAGAGGTGCAGATTGCACTCCATTGGAATGAATGAACTTCTGCCGCAATGCATATGGCTTGACACATTTTGTATGTACAAGGCTAGAGTATTGGTAAAATGATACAATGAATCAACTTCTTGCTGCTCTAATATACAGTGTGCTAATGTCACAGGAAGCTTATCAAGGTTGCAATTCCCTGCCCACTATCAATGCTAAATGAAAGAAGAACATGTAGAAAGCTTAACCCACTGTACCCAAACGGTTCTAAAGGAGTGTAGAGCTCTGGAATAGGCTGTCCTCAAAAGTGGTATGATGGTAAAGGTTTATAGATGAGGTCCCTAGTTAGGGTGGCTACCAAGAGACCTATGGCAACCAAACTGCTGAGCTTTGAGATGCTGTGCATACTACAATTGCCCTAGGATTAATATGCGTCTGTGAACACAGGCCGGGAAGTGTCAATAACAGAATTTTAAGGGAAGTGCAGATTTATTCTCACAAACTATTTTTTTTAGGGCAGATGTTGACCTGAATATTTGTAGTCAATGCGTTCTCAGTGAGTGCTAATGAAATACATTAGGTTGAGTGTTGAAAACCAGATATCATCTCTAATGGTAAATCATGAAAAGCCAAATATCCAGTATACCAGTTAGTTAGCTAACATTGAAGAGTCCACCGATAACTATTTTTGACTGATTTTGCTAATGACAACATTACCATACATTTGAAGACATGTTGATGAGATTGTTTTCTACTAAATATTGCCTACTTGCAATGTCATTGAAATTCTTTCTCCAAAAGTCTAATTAGACAAAACAGTAATTAGCCCAACAACACAGACATACATTGACATTTTTCTATTCATTTTGTTTCTGAAGTTAAATTCCCAGACCTTTTTTTGGGAGCAACGATTTAGGAAGAACTGTTTTGAGAATAAAAACAGGTCTTGGTAAAACCCTTAACACAAAATTCTTGAGAAAACCTTTCCCTATTAAAATAATGATTGGAAGAATGCTGTAACAATAAAGAGTTCTATGAAGCACCATACATAGGGTTCTAGGAGTAATATTTAGGGGATAAAGGGTTTACTAGTAGACTTCCAGACAGAAAGTTCCTTGGGTTCTAGGAAGAAAAATTAATTGACAACTGGGTTTCAAGTGTTCAGCAGGGAATTGTTTTGTTATGTTAGTAACAAAACGTTTTTCTATTAAATTATTTTGTGTTGTTAGTGCCTGCTTGCAGGCTGTCATTCTTCTGCCTTCTATCGAAAATAAACATTTGATTCTTTACTTACAGCCGTGGTTCTACTTCCCTTTTCTGATTCCTGATTATGATTTCTTTTCTGCTCAAATGAACAAATGTTTTTATCCCATTTACTTTTTAACTGCCCCCAAAATCCCAGAGTGGATTGGATATATCTCAACAACCTGCAATTAACTGTTTAGGTTGATTAGCAAGAGGATAAGGTTATGGTCAAGTTTAGGTTTTACACAGTGGTACCAAAAAAAATTATAAATATAATTACAACTGGCACACAAGCTTTCTCTAACCTTGTGGTCCCTGGGCTAGGCTTAGTGTCAGGGGTTGTTTTGGGAGTGGTCTGGATCGGGGAAGACTCCCATACATTTAGAATTTGAGACATTTTATGTTGTTTGATTCCTCTGTTAATGACGTACCAATTATTCCACATGTTGTAAACTTACAGTGCATGTCATGTTACACTGTTGTGTCTTGTGTTTTTATTTCAAAGTCTTTTTCATTTTTTTTATCATGACTGCCAATCATTTATGGTGATGACTGTCGAGTTTATTTATTGTATATACATTGTACACATACTACATAAAACCATCTTATTTTAAAGTTGATATTGGTCTTATTATTTGTAAAATACAAGGCTACGGTTAATATGAGGCCTATTTGATCTACGAGTAAGTCCCATGTGAAGCTCCCAAGGCTGTGGCTCCTCTCCAGAGATCCCAACGTGATGTGCCACGATCACCAAAGTTTGAAGGAAAATGCACTAGCCCGGAGCACTACTGCGAATAACTGCTCCAGAATCAAGACATTGTGGAGAGGCTGAGCTCTTTTTAAACCCGCCCTCCGGAGAGATCTCATTTCCCCCAAAACCTCCCATTTTCTCTCTCTCTCCCTCTCTCCTTCTATTCCTCTCGTTCCTATTTTCTTTACCTCTTATTTATCGCATTTCGCTGTAACCTACCCCCTACTCACGAATCATGGATCTCACAACGAGATGTTTGTTTCTACTATCCTACCTTGGCGTGGTATCGGCGATCGATTTAGAAGCAATAGAAGAACCAAGCTACTATTTGGAGGCCACTGCCACCTCAGATGTGATCGACTATAAGGATCCCTGTAAAGCTGGTAAGATTTTGGACTGATATTCACCTAATTCATGTGGACCTCAAACATGCCACGAAATGCTTTTGTGTGTTGGGGAGCCTGTGGTCAACGAGGGAAATGCATTTGAAAATGACAGCAGTGAATCTAGTTTTAAATGGTATTGGGATTTTTTTAACAATTATTTTTACTTACTGTTATAGTTAAAATGACCGATTTACACAAAATTGACAAAAGTAACATATTATTGACATATTTGGATCTATAAAGATGTCACTCACTGAAATAATACTTTCTCATAGTATCATTTTCCAAGTAGAGAAAAGTTATTTTTTTGCAAGAACATAATGAAAACATGTTATTACTTTAGCCTTTTGAAACTGTCTTTTTGGTATTGGGTGTTGTAAAATCTTTTGGTGTACTTAAACACAATTTTTAAATTGCTTATTAAATGACATTTTAAAGTTAGGCTAACTTGGAAGATTTGGATAGTGGTTGTTAGTTTAACTGTTTTACATGTTTCTCTAGATCATATATTCCTTGCTGTAAGACATGCTCGTGAAGTAAAACACCGCATTTAAGTGTGTTTATATGAAGTTATTGTGTCCTCCGCTTGTTTATGTCATTGCGCAAAAATACGTGAATTTACTCACCGGCAGTTCATGCCACCACTCAAAGCAAACGAATGGAACAGGGGACACTAGACTACAGTTCAGGATCATTTTATACTCATGTATGAACTCCAGTTATGACCCCTCTAAATGCCTCCTCAAAATGTTGTTGAATTAATGTGACCTATATGCGTTTTTCTAATTATAACTGTTATGTGGATGTTTCCATGGTCCTTTTTCTCCTCATTGGTTTTCTTATTACATGGCCTAGTTTGCAGTGGACCATCATTTATAAATACAAAGATGTGTAGCCTAATTACAACCCAGAAAAGATTAGATGTTCACCTTAATTAAACGTAAAAACGTATTACGTCAATATCTAATTAAGTATCTGATTATATCATCACCAGGCTAGTTTATCTGTACTAATAGGCCTGCATTTTATTTGTGGAGAAGCATATCGGTTGTCATCGTAATAAACAATGTGCTGTGAATTCACTGTTCCCAGATGTCTGTGAGGAATTTAGAGATTATTTCCCCATCTGGTGAAGGTATTTAGCGTACAGATAGAGACATGGCTCCTCTCAGAAATTACCTCTAACAAACCTTCAATGGTTTGGCACACATGTCCGTCTCTCATTCTACAGTACCACATCAGGCACAGTATGGGGACGTGTTAAGTATTTTTGACGTCTGTTAGATCAGTCCTCTCTTCCTTTCTCCATGGCCCAGTGGTCTGGATTTTTTGTCCTGCTTTTCTACTGAGAAAGAGCTGGTCTGAGCATAAACAATGTATACGTGCCACTCTTTTTGGTCTAGAGGAGGAACATAGTGAAAGTGATATGTTGCAATGTGGAATGCATCACACACATTTCATGTAGCTTGTTTATAATTTATTGGATAAAGTGAAGAGTGATCATGTGATGTCTTTACAGAATGTTCAAGAGATTGCCTCCCCTACTCTCAACTTTCAATATACAGTCAATCTGTTTGGAAAAGCTACCCTTAAGTATATTTACAGTATTTGTCTCTGTGGTCAAGACAAGTTATTATTTACTTGTCTACCTAAGTGTCCCCAAAAATGTATATGCACATCCAAATGAAACCATGCTCCATATGGTGATCTATGTGCGGAAATGTTATTTTACCAGTTTATTTAGTAAACAGTTTGAATATGGCAATTGTAGAGTAGATGGTGCCTTCAAGAACCTCAATGTTATTTAGTACTGTGCAGAAGTGAAGAAAATGGTTTACATTTGGGATTGCACCTCTTTTGCAAAGCCAGAAATGCAAATAATAGTAACTTAGAATACCTCAGTAAAACCTAATGAAAAATACAAACTCTTTAAGTAATATTTTATGTTTTAATGGTTGGGTTTGTTTTTCGCTAAATCAGCTAACTTTAGATGCCCCATTATGTAACTTTACTGTACTTTGGTAAGTAACACAGCCAGTACTCTGTACAGCTTTATAGCAAACTTGAATGCTAATGTTTACATTACTGCAGTTCTAACCAATTTCCTTAATTGTTGCTGATATTTTTACCATATTATGTGTAATTTTTTATAACAAGAATAACTTATGCTGTTGCCTTCTGCACCACGTTAAGTTACCGAAAGCAACTAATTGTTTTTAGGAGATAGCATTTTATTGTATTTCACATACTTTGTGTCATTACACAAATTACCTTTTGATTTTAGGATCAAAGATGTCACAGTTTGTCTCTATACAAAAAAGTGGAAGACTACAGTTTACTACATACAGACTAGGCTATGCTAATGGTCTTTACATAAAAAAAATTAAATCTTGCCTTTGAGTCTTTCCAACAGTCTTTGTGGTTTTATTGCTGGGAGAATATCTTGTAGAATTGTAACTTAACTAATAATTGTTTAAGATAAAACTCAATTAAATTCAAACTTAATAGATACAGCACCAAGTCCATGCCTATCAGATAGGCTCCATTATTTGCTACTTGGACTGCCATGTGTCTTATTGTTTGTTTTACTCAATTGTTCTCCCAAATGTTGTAATATCCAGTACCGGATTAATGTCTTATGTATTGCCACAACTCCCTTGGGAATCGGGACAGTTGATGTCAAGATGTGTACTCCAAAGCACATCCTATGTCATTCTGTTTTGTGTCACACTGCTTGAGGGAATCTTCTCGCTGGCCTTCAAACTTTCTTGTCCCAGGGGCAATCGAACTGCCACAAGGAGTTGCTAAAACACAATGAGACTAGGCAACTATATTTGATTACTAGCCTCCTAAAGCCGGATGGTGCTGGCCAGTAACACCGCCCCCCATGGGATCCCTGGATTACTGATTGGCTTCTAAATGACTTTATTTATTAAGATTTCCATTGCGTGATGCTGTGGCAATGTCTACTCTATAAGTCGCTAAGGAAAGATCTGGTAAGCTTTCCACTCCATCCAACACAGAGAATCAATTTCTGTAAGGTTTCTAGGTGGGATCGAAACATGCAGCTGTATATGTAGAGTGGTGTTGCTTACCAATGACAATTTGCTGCTTGAATTCTCCCAATGCAAATTCTCATGTTTCATGAGGCAAATTGAGTAGACATCCATTTTACCGACATCGGCGTTGTCATGTCTGGCAAAGTAGCCTATATTTATTCAGTTTCCCCAGAATAGAGCAAGGGCAGGCAGAAATTAATTACATCTATGGAGTGTGGTTGCATACAAAGAAAAAAGTGGTATCTTAGTCCTTTCCAGACAGTTTTATGCATATCCATCATGTTTAGCCAAATTTCTATCAGATTTGGTCAGATTTAGCCAAATTGGCAGAGCTGTATTCTCGCGAGGCCACACCTGCAATCTCGTCTGACCTATTAAGATGTGTGGAATTAAAGTGCCTATTAAAGTTTGATGATTTCTATTATATGTTATTTTTCAAACAAAACTCTAACAGATTTGTTGAAAACGGGTTTAGCGTGGTTTCACTGTTTCTTCGAACTGGATAGAACACATTTCCTGAAATGATTTAGTTCTTAGCTAGGTTGCAACATAGCCGAAAAGAAGCAATGAAGGAAAAACGTAATTCTGTTTGGGAAGGATTGCGCTCTACTCATAAAATCGAGTCAATAAACAATTACAACTTCTCTGCTTAAATGCTGTTATGAAAAATATGTTTTTACGTAACTTCCTACAGGCTATGGTGAAAGTTTAATTTATCAAGCATGGCCGACTGTGCGATTTATTACAGGTCAGATAAATTATACTAGTGGTTACTTCTCAGATTAAAAAAATCCAGGATCATGTTCATGTTCTGAACGTAAAATAATTCGCGCCAGCATACGCAAAACCAGACGGAGGACGAGAAAATCCATTAGGCGAAAATCTTTTGATACATCTGGGGGTTGAGTCTGCCGCGCCACCTCTTTTCATTGTAATTTGCCGTTTCCCCACACAAAAGCGCTAATTCTTTCGACCTCTTACTGTTATAGCAGAAGATTGCAACACGACCCAGATACCGCTTTAGAAAACAGCTAATTCAGCGTTACCGGTCCTAGTATATCTTCTAACATGAGTGTGTAGTCCGATGGCAATAACGACGATTCACCTAGGAACAGGTCATGTTTGTTTCTCAAATACTTAATAGTTAACCACAAACGCGAAATATATCCGCAGATTTCGGGTTTTATTTTGCGATTTTGCCGACATCTTCACTTAGGCAATGTTGCACTGAGGGCATTATTCGCATGAGCACCTGTAGAAGCCCCTCCCAAGCAATGCATATGACTGGGTTAACCTGTTTTGAGGCGTTAGCCCAAATAAATTAATTAATTTGATGGGTTAACGTGTTTTGAGTCGTTACTGACAAAAATGTTTTTCACACTTATTTGTAACGAAAATCATTTAGGTATTCCCTAGGCCTAGCGACATTCTAGGCCTATTAAGAGGCCAGCAGAGCTGATCTCTCTAAACCTAACTATCCACGGAACAGCATCCGCAGGTCAGCAGAGCCGGATTGTACATGTAAGTAATTGGGTTAATTAAAAAAAAACGAATTCAGTTAAATAATCATCATATTTTTTCATTACTGACTAATTACGGACGTGCAAGCGATCGCTAGCACTCTGATGTCCGGAAAAGGTTTAACGTGCCACATTTGGCTCTTCGCAAGGATTCAAAATAGTTTCTGTTTCTTGACAGTGACCATGCGCACATTTTTGTGTGACGTCGGAAGTTTTTTATCAGATTTAAATACACGTTGTAGCATCGGCTGAAACGTCCGCGGAGGCAGGTAAGTGAGTTATAATTCGTCAGGTTTATTGGACCTTTAATACACATATAAACACTTGCCGATTACAGACGTAGCAATCAAACTCACTTTTGACGTCACATTTGAAATGCATTAAATTTAAATGTAAATATAATTATATCTCTAACATGCCAATGTTATAAAAGACACACTTCAACATTTGAATTGTTGTCCTGTTCTGTCTGACATCAAAGTAAAAATTTTGCATGAAAATGTAATGTTGCCTGAAGACCAAAACTGAAATGTTCCTGTTAGTTTGCTAAAAATGTTAGTCTAAGTCTCATTTGATTTGGTGAAGGTGATGTGGGGTGTTGTACAAAACAAAGTACTCAGTGATTGGGTTATCCAAACTGAAATTCTCAGTTCCAGACTTCTTGTGAAACATTATCTAATGTCTGTGGGCTTGGCATAACATTTGGCTGGAACAAGGGGTTTGGTAACAAAGAATAATGTAATGCCCATAAGTCTGAAATTTTCCAAATAGAAAAATATGGATTTTGAAATGCGACATAATAACTGATTGCATGACTTACAATTTGGAGCCCCTCTGAGTGCAAAGTAAATTGACAAGTGATCTAGTGGGATCCCTAAATACTAAAATTCTTAATATCACAAATATTTTCCCTTGTTGTCCTGTTGATATGACTTGAAGTTTTGATTTTGTCTAGACAATGCGAATGACCAAAACATAACAAACACTGCATTGTATTTTGCAAGGCACTCAGAAGTGGGTGACAACAGGTAATCATTGAAATAATTACTTCAGAAATTATTATAGGCCAGTCCCATCATATGAATTGAGGTGTGTATGCTCACTGTTACACCTGGGCAATTTATCGGACAGGTGGTGTCATGAAACAACTCCAACCTACTTCAAGCATCCCAGTGCGAGTCCCACAACCCTCTCTCCTCCCAGCGTGCTTTCCTCACTATTCCTTCTTCAGTTTCTGCTCCCTCCATCTGTCATCTGCACTTCTGTCTTATCTACCCATATGCTCTATTTATTCCCTATTCTTTCCACCTATTCCATCAGAATGCGCTATGTAATCTGGTAATCCGTTACGTAAACACTTTGAATTAACCCTATGTCGGTTTTCTCACTTGAACTCATTCACTCACTGACTTAATGACTCGCTCTCTGACTTCGTGGTGTGAGTCACTGTAAGCAATCAACACGTGTGTACGTTTACTTCACTCACTAGGCATCATGCCTGTATCAACTTCTACTCTTAATGTCAGCTCTCTGCTGCTCTCAGTGTTAGCTTTAGATCAGTGCAATGGATGTCAATCCATCAGTCTCTTTTTTGATTGCAGTCTTTGTCAAAAAATATGTTCATTACATGTTTGTCCATAGACGAAGAGCTAGTAAGTAATTTGAATGCAAAAATATTTTTTATATATATTAAAATATACATAAAGTTGACTCGTTTTTCATACCCAATTAAATTGTAATACTTTCATGTCATTATTAGTGGGAATGGCTAAGGTTAATGCTCATGCTTGGTGGTATTTAAAAAGTGACATTTATTGAAACTTTCATGTATGTTTGTTATTTTTTATCGTTAAGCAAGCACTTTTCCAGAGCAACGTTTTCCGCATTCATTTTAAAATAGCTAGGTAGTTGATTTCTTTTTGGCATAAACAATGATAACTTACATTCAACTTAGTACATTTGTGTTGACGTGTAGGAGAGATAATGTCAGTTAATAAAATAGGGTAATGTAATAATAAGAACATATGAGATGTAACCTATTTCAACATCAATTTAATGCTCTAACATAATTCTAAACAATATTTTAACCTAAACGTTGGTGATTTGCACTTTTCATTGTGCAGTCAAATGAGCCAAATGAGCTAGCTCTTTCAAGCAAACTGTGCCACAAACCGTTTCACTGAAAATACTCTATACTCATCCCTGTTGACTAGGCACAGAGACAGAAGAAGTGAGAACTCAAACTCCAAGTTCCAATTTATTTCCAGAATTTCTCCTCTCCATAGCACCTGTCACACTGGTGTGGTAACCGTGAAAGACAGTACGGACAAAGAGGGTGTGTTCAGGGCCCTGGAGGGTGTTTTATTAACCAAAACAGAATTGGAAGGGGAGCTGAGGGAGAAAGGAAAGCCAAAGTTCAAACCCCATGGTTGTGGAGAAAGCATCAACTCTGGGGCAGCCTCCTGGTGGGGGTTTAGGAAGAATGGGTGCACCAGCACTATCCATCTCCTGGCCGTCTTCCTTCAAGTCTGTCTTCCAGCTTTGTCCTGCTCTCCAGCATTGGTTCTGGCCTCCACCCAGACCGGCTCTCTCGGAGCCCTTAAATGACTCCTCTGACGAAGTCCCAAGGGGAGGCAGGTCTGTAGGTGTGGGGCTGACCCAGCTGGTAGCTTCCGGAAGGTACCAGCAGTTTTCTTTCAGGGGTGGTGGTGTGAGACTGATTTGTGGGATCTGGGCACTTTGCCCCACAGTGTCTATTCGTGATCCACGTCCAAACAATTCTGTCAAATATATTTACGTTTTCGGTGCCAAACCGGTGACAAGTTACCAAAACTGGGGGCTGTCTCCAACAGAAAACATGGACATCTGGTCTCCTTGTATGCCGTCTGTCTAAGTAAATTTGATAATGATGGCAATGTAGTTTATTTTACAAAATATTGGACTACATTAGCAATGATGCCTTATTTCCAAGTATCTATGGTAATGTAATTTAAACAAAACGGTAACTTGGCCCTGTTTAAAGTCATTATCCCCGTTCAACATCTCGTCATCAATATGGCGGCAAATGTTAGTGAACATGGCAATTTCTTGGCTGAGTGATGGAGGAATTAACTATGAATTAGAGGGGTATTGCAGGCATCTTAGTCTGTACTGGGGTTCCAAGTGAGGCACAGCACGGACCATATTTGGGTCCATATCCATGTATTACATTTTTGAATACAACAAGTCTTTGTTTTGTCAGTGTACAAGATAAGTAATATTGTGTGTCAATAATCAGTATTTAGGAAGTCACAAAAGCTAGAATGATTGGAACATTTTCACTAAGATTAGTGAAGTCAGTAACTCAGCCAATCTTAGCTATTTCTATTATAAGTAATTACTATTACTACTATAAGTAGTAGTAATATCTTGTGCAGTGCATGCAAAGTTTAATATTTTCCAGCAAAGCTAGCTAGCTAGCTGCTGTTGATAAGTAGCAGTTAGCTGATATTATGAGATTTTACAAAACTAGTTGTCTGTTTGCCATGACGCCTGCCCAGCAGTTAAGGAAGACTCTTTTCAGTTTCTGCCTTGCAGCTGATTTAAAGTAGATATGATTCAAACGTCAAGTATTTCAATTATGTTAATATAGATTTTTTTCATCAGTAGCAGTTATGCCATTGATCTTGTGATTTGTCATTTTGAGGGACTACACATTAAGCCCTTTAGCTCAGAACCCAAGTTCTTAATGATGACGGACACATTGAAACGCAAATGTATTGTAGCTGCTCCCCACATGTAGTCCATCTTCGGCATTACTAACGATATGACAAACTTATCCAACCCCTTAGTAATGCATGTTAACTATCAACAATATTACTCTAGCGACTGCATAATAAAGGCATAATAAGTAATAACAGAGTAATGTTTTTTTATGCATAAAAGTTACCGAATGCATTTTGTTTGTTCTGTGTTTGATATTAACATACAGCCTATATGTCATCTTTTGGATTGCACATTCTAGCTTGCTAGTTAGCTTCAATTCCCTGAAGAGTTTGGGAGGATTGAAATGTAGGTGTTAGGCCAGCAAAGATTTACTTGTGGACAGGTCCTGGTCATAAGCTCTGAAGCCAAAGTAATGTAAATTTTGTAAAGGTTGCAGGCATGGAGGTATTGTTTCAGTGAGTGCCTGTCAATTTTCTCTCGCTTTTAAAAGTGTTTCATGCTTAGTCAGCTGAGACACTTGTGATGTGTAAGCAGCCTTTCCTAGATAGCCCCCCTTCCCCCCATTGAGAAGATTCAGGCAATACTAAACAGACATGATTCTGTCAATGTAAGGGACACACTGGACAGAAGTGCCAAACAACTCTAAAACCACTTGTTTCGAAAGAGCACAGATGTTTTTGTATACTGTGAAACAATTGTGGAAAGAAGAAAATAAGCCATCTTGCGATACAAACCCTATTCTCAACTACAAAGAATAAGCAAGCTGCACTGTTTTATAACCCAAGTTTTTAGACAAATGTTTTTGCCATGTTGACAGTCAACATCGATGTTGAATGCTTGTGGAGACCAGGGCTAATTGTACTCAGGTCAGCTGTGACAGGTAGGCCTTAGGACTTACTCTTTTTATTTTACTGTCATTGTTTTTTAATTGTTTTATTCCATTTTCCTTCATCCTAATTTCATGATGACCAATTTGAGATTATGGTCTTACCTCTTTTCCTCAGCTGGCACGAGAATGTTGAAGATCAAGAAATTTCCTCCAATGCACATCTCACTGCTCGCTCAACTGGGAAGTATATTGCCAGCACACATGCTCAAGGAAAGCACATACCCTGGCCAACAACCACGATTGAACTTGCAGGCACCCGACATACCACAAGCAGTTGCTTAGAGTGCAACGAGACCAACCGGTCCTGTCCAACATCTACATGTTGACCCTGGGTGATGCTGTCCCCCAAACACTGTTTGTATGCCATGAGCAGGATTCAAACACCAGGCCTTAATGACCCAGTCATAGTGCAAGGCAGTATTATACACCACTGTGCCACTCAGGGGCCCCATACTGCTGATCCATTCAGGGTGAAATCAAGAAATCTTTACTGATAATGGCTCACTGGACCATCCCAGCCAATTTGCATCACCTATTATGTTTCCCAGCTACTTATCAGCAAGCAGTCTTGAAACAATCAACTAAGTACTTTATCAGATGGTTTGTGTTACTATCATCGAATATCTGAAGGCACACTTTACTTTCTTCACATTTTGTGTTAGATGTAATCAACTAAAAATTACATTTCCTCCCCATCAATTTACATACAATAACCTATAATGACATAGCGAAAAAACAGTTTTAGATATTTGTGCCAATTTATTGAAAATTCAAAAAGTATTCAGACTTTATTCTGTACTTTGAAGATGTGCCTTTCACAGCGATCACAGCTGTGAGTCCTATGTACGTCTCTACAAGCTTTGAACACCTAGATTTGGGCAATTCTCCCCATTCAGAATGGGCCATTCTTTGTAGATCTTCTCAAGCTCTGTCAGATTGGATGGGGGTGTGTCTGTGAACTGATATCTTCAGATCTCCCCACAGATCTTAATGTTCAAGCTTTAGCTGGGCCACTTAAAGAGACAGGTTGACCTAGATTAGTATTTGGGTGAAATGTTGCTTACCCTGAGTTGTTTGTGAAAGCCCATGGAGTCATTTTTCACAACAACTCATTATTCACCTCCGTCCCAGCCTGGAATTAGCATTATTAGCATTGTCCAAATTCATGAATTTAAAGTGGATGTCCCAAGCCAGAAAAGCTGCTTTGCCATCGGCCACCATCTCCAAAACACTTCAAACTTAGACTAGTGGAGTTTTTTACCGTGAAAAAGCTACCAAAATGGTATCCTTCAAAATTATGTTTTAGTATTTGCAATATAAATAACATTTTCTTCCTATGTTTACCGGTAAGTTTTGTTCACAAATGGTATCCATACAGTTTTTTAATAGAACCATCATGTCAGTATGGCAAACAAAAGCCTGACATGACAGAACGCATCCCCTTGGCAGGGGAGGGTGTGAGCAAGCTAGTGACTCGGACCCAACAGGGTCAGTGATGCATCTCTGGCAAAAGTAGTTCCTCAGTTCAGAGCCTTGCCATTGATCTTCAGATTCCTGGACCTGTCTACACTAAATCATAGGACTTCCAGAAGAGGTAATTCTAGCTCTAGAAAACGTTCCCTTAACACTAGAACAGCAGAGACCTTCCCTTTTAGAACATTTCTGAAAATCAACCTTTTTAAAGAGTATCTAAAATAACTCCAGTTTAGTGAACAGTTTCTAGTATTAAAAGGGTAATCTACCCCCAGAAGCTCAAATCATGAAGCTCCTCTTCATTTGATGAAAGCCCATGTTTTGTCAGAAGATGAAAAAACATCAAAGAGGTGGCTTACTAGAAAACAGTGTTATCTAATATGTTTAAGCTGTTCAACTTTATTCAAGCTTCATTAATACCAAAGCTTGAACTCTTGAGGGGGTCATTGACATGAAATATCCCCCTTGAGATAGTGTTCAGCTGTTAGTTTTGCTAAAAAATTCAAATAATTTTATGGACCATCATCCAAGAAAATCTCATGTACTTGGGCATTGCCACTTACATGATCACCAAGGCACAACAGAAGATTACAGTGAGATTACAGTGCCTTGCAAAATTAGTCAGACCCATAATCACTTCTGTTATACTGACTTATAAATGACACATTAAAATGTTTATTTAGATAATTTATTTTAAAATACTTAAATAATATTTGTTTGGTGACTGTTTTTGTAAGTAAATATTTGTAAGAAAAATTCAAACAGAAATATATTGCTTGCATAAGTATTCAACCATTGCTGTGTAAAGCTCCTAGGCATACTTGTTTAAATAAAAAAATTTAACTAGAAGTTTACTATAGCTCAGTTATGAAATGTTGCGTCTGTACAGTTTTGCAATTGGTAATTACTTTGGAATTTCCCTAGAACCATGTGCTATAGCTTACAGTATAAGGAGGGTGAGTAGACCAATGTAAAGCAACCCCTTTATGCAAGTACGTTTTCTGTCCACCACCTGGCCCTGGCAGTTCCCACAGACAGTTGATTTTTCACACCATGCCAGGGCAGTGACTAGAAGGTGAAGGCCAGGCTGGGCAGATTGGCCATGCCAGCATAAGGTGGGCGCAGCTCATTCGGAAGTACTTGTTGTCTTATCTAAGTTTTGTTTTATTATTATTACTTTATCAGTCCTGAGACCTAAATGCATATATGTATTCAACATAAGCCTGTAATTATCTCTACTGTTAGCGATGAGGTAGTCTGACAAGATAATGGATATGGAATGTTTGTAGAGGAGACTGTTGTCTTTATCATCTGAAGGGTTTCATTTGTAAAATTCGATCCTGCTAATGAGCCAAATTAAATTTAACATGCATACTTATGGCTCTGGTTTGGTGGCTCTCCAGCTGAATCTGTCTACATGGTGTCAATAATGAGACTTATTGGGGTGACAGTAACACTTGCCTGATCTCTAATGAAATATATGGTTTTTGATGAGACTGTTAGGCTTTTATCACAGTGTAATCCTCTCCTAAAATGTGAAGCTTTAGCCTCAGGCTGCTCTGGAACCTCCTAATTAAACTATCATTCTTTTTAAATGAGTAGAGAAGCTGACTTTTAAAAAAAATCTGCCTTGGCCTACTGTTGGAGGGTTAGTCACCATAAGCATTTTCTTATGTATAACTGATGAAGAGAAGCGACGTTTACTAGACTTTCAACTTCTGTAAGCTTTTCATATACTGGAACTGTTTTCCTTAACTATTCATGGTATTGGATGTTTTGTTAGTTTATTTCCCTAGGATTTTTTATAGGATACAGCAACACAAGACACAATGAGTGTACTGTATGTCCCTGCTGCCACACTGAAGCCAGAATGTGTGCAGACAGATAGGTTTGGCAGACACAAAATGAAACTAGAAAAGTGATACTTGCACTGTCATCAGATGGTAATCAAAATGCAACAGATTTTTGGTTTCTATTGGAATGAAAATGCAAAGTTTTAAGATGCTCTCTCTGTAAAAGGAGTTGCCATGTCACTGTAATGCATTGCCATGTCACTGCAATCTGTTGTTTTCCACCATTCGTCTCAGGGTCTTTGATGTGGATATATGAAAGAACAGAGTACCACAGAAGAGTTTAATCTTAATGCCTTATTGTTGTCCAAAACACATACATGCGTACATAAAATATGTTTTGGGCTTTTAAATAGTACATTTTTTTCGAAATCTCAGCAAAGCTCAGACTGTCAACACATTTAAATCAGAGGGAATGCATATAGGAGCCTTGTTGAAAATGTGTCGATGTGCATGTTTGAGCTGTGTATTCCCCACATTGTGGTCTCAGATGTGCGTAGCCATTTCACAATAGTACACCGGACTATTGCACATCTGTGGACATAGTCTGTTGACTATGATTTGGGCTTTAGTCTCATGTTGCATACTCTTCACTCTTCTTTGTGTGACCGGACTGTTGATTTTAGAGATTATGCTTGTTTTTCATAGTATCAGATGCATGTCCAGGTGGTCACACAAGGGGAATAACCAGTTAAGAGTGTCACTAAGTCTGTCAGCATGTGTGTCTGACACTAAGGAGGCCATGTCCTGGAAATTCCTTGAATCCAATGGTGTTTAATATGTGAGTAAACTGACAGGCCAAATTGGTTGATGGGGGTGGTCTGAGATTAAAGGGATTATGGTTAAAATAATCTGGAGACATTCCTTCCAACGATGGGGCTGGGTAGGGAGAAAGTGAAACACATAAGCAAAGTGCAATCAATGAATTGCTTTAAAGGCCATTTTTACCCTTTTAGTACAAAGAATAATTTCCTCTCAGAGCAGAATGGATCAATCGGTTCATCCTTTGAATTACTGTTGATAATAACATGGCTGTAGGTGTTTAGGTAATGAATGTTGAAAGAGAGACAGTTTGGCAAATGTTATACCTCTTCCAAATCTTAGTGTGTCACTAACTCTTGATCTTATCTGGGCCTTTTGGCACTCATTTGCCATGGTGTAGAGAGAATCATTAGCAGTTTTAGGATTCTGATTTTGCCATGATTCAAAATGACATTTGATGTTAATTTTGTGCAATTTTACAAATCCTGCTGTCATACTCTATCTAGGTGCGTGTTCTATAAAGGATTTAATTTGGTTTTGTGTGGTCTTGTTGAGGTTGGTGGCCCTGGGGCATATGCCCTGCATGGCTGGTAATCTGGTCCCGTGTGCACATGAATTGGCTTTCTTACTTTAGAAAATAACTGTCTAATAATAGAAGGAAGTTTTCACTCGAGTGGGTACTATAGTTCAATGTTTATATAATGTATATTTATATTTTCGCTGCATTTCTTATGTTCATATCAGTTGGTAGCATAGCCTGCTTACAGAAATCGGTTGTGGTAGCAAATATGTTTTCCGCTTTAATGCAGTTGATTGGTGGCACAATGTGATGTAAGAGACATAATTCACCAAAAGTTGGATCATTTTGCTGTGGGATTTGTGTTCTTTCCCCCACTTTTCCTCCATGTGTTCCATGGAATTTCTATTGTTTTCATTGAGTTCAGTTGATCTTGTTATCACATCTATCCTGCCCACTGCCTAGTATTTCATATTGAAGATTCTTAAGTTTTTTGTCTTATTTGATCATTAAAGCCTGGTGACAAGTTAAATAATTGCCAATCTGCCAGATTTTCTCTACATGTGCTCAGCTGTTTTCAAGGAAAAATGATATGCTGTATCAAAAGCTTTTGTGAATAAGTGTGAGTGCATTAGCCTTCTGTGTAGGATATCATGGTGTGGGAATAATATTGTACCTCGTGTGGTTAGTTCTACCATTAGGACAATACATCTGTGATACTAAGTGTAGGATGACTGTTGCTTTAAGCAATAGACAAATTCCAATCATAAATGCAGTCTTCAAAAGTATAGAGCGATTACATATTCAGGTTTTGTGCATGAGAACACTTAAGACTTTTAAATTGGTTGACAGTTGCAAGGCTGTTGGCTTCTAGCAGACAATCGCAGTCACAGTCAAAAGTAATGTGCCCAAATTATTATTGTCCAGTAGCACCCACCATTTCTTTAGTAATGAAATGTTTTGAAAGGCTGATTATGGCTCATGTCAACACCATCACCCAAGACACTCTGGACCCACTCCAATTTGCATATGGCCACAATAGCAGAATTCATCCGTCTAGCCAAGCTCTGTGCTATTCAAGGCCAGCTTCATTATTGGGGCCAAAGCTCCCTGTCATCCAGGACCAGGTGGTGTCAGATGAAGGCCCTCAAATGTTGCCACCCAAATCATAGACTGTTCTCTATACTACTGCCACCGTAACACTTAAACAAGACTGACAAATTATTATCACTTTTCTACAGGGCCATCCACATTACTTTATTTTAACTACTGTACATGCACACACATTATACCTACATGCTCACACATTGCTGCACTCCAACAAACACACTGTCTCTCTCCAACACAGACGGACAGACCAACATGCACACATGCACATAGACCACACTCATGCTTTTTTACAGTTATCATATACATTGCTTCTACTTCACGTACCGATCAGCATAAACCGAAATGACTGTACCCCTGCGCACTGGTACTTATATCTGACTTTATCAATAGTTATTTGTAATTGTTAATTGTATGTGTATGTTTCCTGTGTTACTTTCTTTTAGATTTTTATCTCAGGATTTTTGAATTTTGTTTGGCATTTCAGTGTTAGTCAACACTAAAAAGAAGAGTGTTGACTAACAAAAATAAAACTTATTTTTCCACCTTCAGCTGTCCCATGTCATTAACAAGAGATGGTTGGAAAGCAACAGTGAGAAAAAAATGAAGAGGGAAATAAATAGGCATACGGCATAATTCATACAACATTACTGCAAATATACTGTACCGTATTAGGGACATTTACTGCTATTACTATACAATAATTTAAATCAAACATGTGTAGCTTTTAAAGGAATTAGAAAATATATAAATATTGTTTGGTCAGTTAATTTCTATGCACAAAATAATTTCTTTAAAATTCAATATATGTTCACATTGCATTTGTCTTCTACATTAATTTGATTTGATGTATTTCCTTTTTCTGGTATATGTTTAAGACCCCTTTTGATTAACCAGAAACATAAGGCTTATTCCTAGGATATCAAATGGGTATGCCAAAAATATTTGCACTTAGGCCGTGATTTATAGCACCTGTCATAGATTGTTGGTATAAGCGCTGATTAGGAATAGTCTGTTTTAATGTTTTTAGGATTTAGAGGATCCCTTTGACTTCTGGTATTTTAAGCCTGCCCACAGAGCTCTGAGCATGTCCTATCTTGCAGGGAAAGAGCTGCGCCTTTTCTTATTGCTGTCATTAGCTTGTAATCTTGCTTGGCCCAGCCGCTCTGCAACATGCCTTTGCCGACCCTCTCTGTTGCTTGTGGGTCACAGCCAGTCACACATTGTTCCAATAAGTCTCCTCTGGTCGTTAAGGGACACAAGCCAAAACCTTTTTCCTACACTGTTTTCCTTAACTTCCTTTCTCACTGACATATACAAACCACTGTCTGACTCCTGTCAACCATCAGAACTATTATAGCTCAGTTTTAACAGAGCTTTGTCTTAGATTAGTTTTTTCCGTTTTCTAAAAAGGACCGTAAGCCCTGAAAATGCATTCCCTTTGATTTTCCAGAACACGGTTTGTCACTGTCATTGTACAACTTTTACCAATGCACTTGATGTTGCTTTTTTCAGTAATGAACATGGACATACATCAGTCAGTGCCATATGCATTCAAGCCACAGCAGAGAACTTGGTAAGGTCTGACTTAATCTGTCACTGGTACTCTGATATTTATCACCAAAGAGTATGACCTCCACACACTGAAAACATGTCTGTAAAGCATAATCGATTAGTCTCCCCATACACTCCTCTCCCTTGTTGGGTGCGTTCAAGGCTTTATGACCTCCTGCTCCTGTTCCTTATATTCTCTTCTTCCTGCTCAGAGATGGATTAAACAGCCAACACTTCTACCTTTTTTCAACCTTCATCACTTCCTTCACTCCTGCACACATGATGTCTGCAAATCCACAAGATGTGCTTGAAAGTGGTAGTTATTTTTCCTTCTACTTGGCCTCATTAAAACCAAATGACCTGTTCAAGGTGCCCCACATGCTGAATGCAGGTAGTCTAACAGTATTATTTGGGCTGAAGCACTTATTAAGAGTACAAATATATCAGGATTCAGGACATTATATTTCCCCCCAGATTTCTCTCAACAGTCACTGGATTGACCTAGGATATCTGGGGTATGCTAATGAAAGCGTTTGAGTCAATGTCGTATTAATTAATAGAATACTTCCTCCATTGAATGTTGTACAAAGATGTTCTCTCTCCTGATGAAATTATGTATTTTTAGCTTGGAGCTTAAAGAGCTCTGACTAAGATTCGGACGGAACTACTATCCTTTTATTCGAACATTCACATCACTGCTTTTTCACAACATTGCGTGTGTGCATGTGTATGTGTCTGTACATATGTGTGAGAGAGCGATAAAGCCGTTTTAATGGATGTCTGATCTAAGGTTTGTCTTACCGTGGAAGAGGAAAACCTTGAGGCTATTCAATGGTTCCAAAAAGAGTTCAATATTGTAGACACCTTAAATATGTCTGGCAAGCATTCTCTTTTTATGTCGGTTTCAGTTGCCTTTTGGGGAGACATTGCCCTGGATGAAGAGGACATGCGCATGTTTAAGGTGGACCGGATTATAAACATGGCCCAACGGAATGTACAGGCCTTCAATCAGACGACCACAGGTGAAATATAGCTATAAGGTTGATCCCATAATGGTCATTGTCACTATAGACATAGGCCTATCGCCACAGGTTTTTGCATTTGCTCTATTGTAAATGTGTGGCATCATTTCTAAATATATTTTCTACTATTACAGTCCTAAGTGAATATCTTTTTTTAAAAGACACATTTTCTTGATAAAAGATAAGGAAATCAAAGAAATTATTTATTCCTTGGAATCAGTTCACACATAATGGCCACAATGCAAGTATTCTTTGCAACTATCCACCAGTGCTTCTTCTAGAAATATATATACAATGCATACACTACACAGTACCTAGTGAAAAACTGTGTTTATGAAAATAAATGCTCAACAAGGTTATAAAGCACTTTTCAAAGTCATTATTATTTTGTTACAATTTAGGAATATTTTGTAATCTCAAATGATTTTCTCAAAAGTGTTTCTTTTGTGTAAGCTTGAGTAAACTTGGACAACAGATCACTGTCTGGATCAGTAATATCAGTTGGGCCATATTCTATATTCTGTAAAAAAAATGTTACTAAAGTTGTAAAATGTATTGACATTGTTGCCTATGATTATAATGTCCAAACCACTCTTTGGCTGGATGTTGTAAATGACAGGGTCTTCTACCAATGAGACCAATGGAAACAGAGGAGGGACAAAGCGGCAGGGATCAAACCGGAGGAAAAGGGCAGCGACCTCCAGACCTGAGAGGGTGTGGCCAGAAGGCGTAATTCCCTATGTCATCAGTGGGAACTTCAGTGGTAAGTCCAGATCATTGCTGATGTTTACTTGCTATGTGTCTCATATCTGCCCTATAGCATTGGTCCATACTAAAAGGTGGCAGCTGCTGACTATTCATTATACTTGCTTTCACAGAACCTACATAAAAATAAATGTCTTGGCAAGTATTGGGGGAAAAAGGAATAACTTATATCATGAATTTGGCAATAAATTGAGAAATATTATTAAGCTGTCAGCATTGGTATTTTTTCCTTTTCATGTGTCTCATGTTTGTCAGCCTCACTGATCTCTCTTCCCGTCATATTCAGGCAGCCAGCGGGCTATATTCCGCCAGGCAATGCGTCACTGGGAGAAGCACACCTGCGTGACCTTTATTGAGAGGACAACAGAGGAGAGCTACATTGTGTTCACCTACCGGCCATGTGGGTGAGTCCACGGAGGCCTGGGCTCGCCTCCCTCGGGAAGAAAGACTAGCTGGTCAGCCTGCTTACCTCTCCCTTGTCAGCCTTCCGTGCTTGCTCATGCCCTCTGTCCGCAGTCTGTCTGCATGTGTTCTGGTTATTGCAATCCCATGCGAGCCTTGAGAAAGACTGGCATTCAATACAAAGGGTTCCTTGCTGTGCCACATCTTGGGCACAAATGTTATAAATGCTTTTTTATTATGGAACATATGGGAAACCTCCTCAGCTATGCCTATCTCCTGTTAAACCTCCTCAGCTATGCCTATCTCCTGTTAAACCTCCTCAGCTATGCCTATCTCCTGTTAAACCTCCTCAGCTATGCCTATCTCCTGTTAAACCTCCTCAGCTATGCCTATATACCACTGAACCTCCTCAGCTATGCCTATCTCCTGTTAAACCTCCTCAGCTATGCCTATATACCATTGAACCTCCTCAACTATGCCTATCTCCTGTTAAACCTCCTCAGCTATGCTTATATACCATTGAACCTCCTCAGCTATGCCTAGCTACTATTAAACCTCCTCAGCTATGCCTATATACCATTGAACCTCCTCAGCTATGCCTAGCTACTATTGAACCTCCTCAGCTATGCCTAGCTACTATTAAACCTCCTCAGCTATGCCTATATAACATTGAACCTCCTCAGCTATGCCTAGCTACTATTGAACCTCCTCAGCTATGCCTAGCTACTATTAAACCTCCTCAGCTATGCCTATATACCATTGAACCTCCTCAGCTATGCCTATCTCCTGTTAAACCTCCACAGCTATGCCTATATACCATTGAACCTCCTCAACTATGCCTATCTCCTGTTAAACCTCCTCAGCTATGCCTATATACCATTGAACCTCCTCAACTATGCCTATCTCCT
>JACXGJ010003883.1:0-49929 GCA_016801105.1 Esox niger | reverse complement strand
ATTCTCATCTCTTCCACATTCATCACGTCCATTCTCATCTCTTCCACATTCATCACATTTATTCTCATCTCTTCCACACTCATCACATCCATTCTCATCTCTTCCACATTCATCACATTCATTCTCATCTCTTCCACATTCAGCACGTCCATTCGTCACCTCATAATAGAGTCCCTACTGGCATTTGCCGATAACTTTGTTATTGAGCAGGAAGGTACGCCCTACTACATTGATTTTGGTTGGCTAACTAGCTATCTAGTGGGCTGCTCTGTCTAACGGCGTCCACTAAAAGGCTAAAATGTATAATAATATGCTGAGGCAAACTGGAAGGCATAATGGCTCTTAAAGCCTGCCGTTGAATAATACTACTGGCCTTGAATGCTGAGCACATTTCTGTCAGATACATGGACCGGCTCTCTGACCAGTATTAAGGGTAAATATCATGCTGTTACCCTGGTAACGTTTGGATTACACAACAGACGGGAGATGACAATTTTCTGATGCTGACTCTGTGCTCCTCGAATTAGATACATTGTCTTGTAGTTATGGGTTGGTGGCTGGGAAAAGGGTCTTTGTTTGCAGTCTATAATAACTGTTTTGAAAAATCACAGAATCGTATGATTTCTTTTTAGCTGAGTGAATGTTAATGGTGGTTCACATGTAAAACATGCCTTTGGTTGTGTAATGGAATAAATCGATCAGAGTTCTTCTCTTTCTTCCTTGTTTTTTCCTCCGCCCCCACAGGAAACAGTAGAATATGCCTTCCTGATCATCTTTACAATAGAGACCTTTCTGAAGATCATAGCATATGGTTTAGTAATGCATCAGAACTCCTATGTGAGGAATGGCTGGAACATGCTGGATTTTGTCATTGTCATTGTAGGGTGAGTACATGTTCCTCCTACTGTTGAATCAGTGTCTATCTCTAGACACGTACACGCATACACGCACACACGCACACACGCATACACAAACAGTTGCACACATTGACACGCATATACACAATAGTATCTCTTGGAATTAGCACACCTGTTTCTAACACAAGGGTGTAGGATTAGGGTTAGGATTAGGGTTAGGGTTAGGAAGTCACAACTACTTCTGATTAAATATTTAAAGCTGGGATCCATTAGTGGAAACAGTGCCACCTCCTGCCCTTGACTTTTGGTTCTGAGCTCCAGTGTTGTGTTCTGTTGGAGGGGTTCTATATGGACCCAAAAAAGTTCTGGGTTTTTCTGAGGACTCTTCCACACAGACAGCCCAAAGAACATTAGGTTTGAGATATTCTCATTGGATTTGGTGTGTTTGAACAATTGTTCTAAGTACTCTGCTGGTCTATAAACGCCTGCAGTGAGGTAGAAACATCCCATAGGTGCATATGTGGATTCTAAAATTAAGAGTTTCACTGAACTTATTTCAATTCATACACACACACACACACACCCACAAAAAAACACCCCCACACACACACAAACACACACACATGAACACACATACTGAACCATGTAGAGCCCTTGTGTGGTCGTCTCGGTGACGTTTATCTCTTGCACACCTGCCCCAGAGCAGATCCAGTGTAAACTCACAGTGAGGTGTGAAACACAGAATGTAAATACAGAGAGATAAAGGAAGATTACGACCACTGTGACAGACATGCACACACACACACACACACACACACACACTCACACACACACACACACACACGTATACACACAAATGCAAGCACGTAGACATGCTACAATTTGTTCTAGAAAAGACAACTAAGAAAAATCAGAGCAGATGGTTCAGAAAGCACTTCATTTTACAATCATGTTATCTTCACTTTCAATTAATTTGAATTGAATCAGATGTTTTTGGCAGGGTAAACATTTAAGTTCTAAACCCAGATGGAAATAAGTAAACACTATATATCAAGAATTGTGAATACAAGATTCAGAAATTCAAGATACAACGCACAAATGTTGTAAAAATGCAACGTTTTCCAAATGTTATAATTGTCATCTACGAACGGTGTTGTCACAATGTGCATGTGGTGCCCCCACACACAGGTTGTTCAGTGTGGTCCTGGAGGTGATAACCAAAGAGGGTGATGCTGGGGGCCAGGGGGGGAAGCCTGGGGGCTTCGATGTCAAAGCCCTCAGAGCGTTCCGGGTGCTGCGCCCCCTCCGCCTTGTCTCAGGAGTACCCAGTGAGTCGCCATGGCGCCGGAACACAGAATGAGTACAGTATACATACTAGAGATGTGTCCTTCAGTTTGTGGCCATCTCTCATGCCTCCGCTTCATCTGTACTGACACCCGTATAACACACCATGCAGCCTGACATCTATCTAGAAATACTAAGTCAAATGGATCACAGTGTTGCGCCGCTTTTGTCACTGTGTGTATGTATGTAAGTGTTATGTGTGTGCGTGTGACCCTTTTCTCTCTGTCCCTAGGCTTGCAGGTAGTGTTGAACTCCATCATCAAAGCCATGGTCCCTCTGTTCCACATTGCACTGCTCGTCCTCTTCGTCATCATCATCTACGCCATCATCGGCCTGGAACTCTTCATCGGCAAGATGCATGCCACCTGCTACCTTGTGGGCACTGGTATGGGCCTGTGATCAGTAGTCTGCCTCGTTCCCGTATTTAACGGTTCAATGTTTACTGCTTTTGATAGATTCTGCATGAAAAGAAGACTATAGCGTTGCTCCCTCTGGAAGCACGTCTCTGTGGTAACTTATGATAACCATGAAAAAATACCAGGCGAGATTTTTTCCCCTGGAAAATAATTTACTGTACAGTGAAGATTCCAGTTACAAGCTTGAACCGACATCTCATGGTCTCTACTGACAGTCACAAGTCTTCTTCCAGGACTTGTCAGCTCAGTGTGTTATATCTCTTCCCTCCCCTCTTTTCTGTCTCTTTATGACCCGTAGGGATTCTGGCAGAAGAGGAGCCTGTTCCGTGTGCTGTGTCAGGCCATGGCCGCCAGTGTACAATGAACGGGACTGTGTGTAGGGAGGGATGGCACGGCCCCAACGGTGGCATCACCAACTTCGACAATTTCCTGTTTGCCATGCTTACTGTCTTTCAATGTATCACCATGGAAGGCTGGACGGATGTGCTTTACTGGGTGAGGCTTCCTCATTAACTACACCCAACTAGCAACTATCTAGCTATTCCTATTTGGGAGACTGCTTTATGAAACGCACGTGGCAATGCAGAGGTTTCGACTCTGCTAGCTTACCTTTTAAAGCTAACTCTGGATGAGCTCCAGTCAAATGCAACATGTAGAGCCTTTATAGAAATGAACCCATAAAAATACTCCCCTCCTCTCTGTCTGATCTTTTCTTCCTCTCTTTCTCGCTCCCCCTCTATTAACCTGTCTCTGAAATCCACATCCACATCATTCCCTGTCTCTCTTGTCCTCCTGTCTCTCCATCTCTTAACCTGTGACTGTCCCTCCCTCTCTATCGGCACCGTCCTCTCCTCTCGTTCATGTATCTGTTACCATGGCGATTCTATGCTAATGAAGTCATAGACAGGGTGAACTTGACAAGGCAAGTCGAGGAGAGAAAGACCCACTCGACAGACATGAAAGGGATGGAGTGGGAACTGAACACAGAGATGGAAAGGAGATAAAGGCAGTTATATGCCCCCCTCCCTCCCCTTTATCTGTAGACTGCCCACCCAGCTACCCCTCCAATACTGCCCCCTACTGGCCCTACTGCTGCGGTGTTGATGGGGGTTGAGAGGGGTTGAGGGGATCAATCCTTAACAGGCTTAAATAGGCTTTTGTTTGACCCAAAACAGAAACTGGATTTACTACAATGTTTAATGACTTGTGCCACCATTCGGTTAAAGTAAAGGCTTACACCCACACTAACCTATTTCACTGGAAATGTCACCAGGGACCTGCTTTCCTTAATGGTAGAACAGGTTTCCTGGTACACACCTTCTATACCTTCTATAATCTTTACTTCTAATCGGGGCTAAATGACCTGATGATCAAAAGTATACTGTTTATTAATGGACTGTCCTCTGTGTTAACTGGGACTGTCCTCTATGTTAACTGGGACTGACCTCTATGTTAACTGGGACTGACCTCTATGCTAACTGGGACTGTCCTCTATGTTAACTGGGACTGACCTCTATGTTAACTGGGACTGACCTCTATGTCGACTGGGACTGACCTCTATGTTAACTGGGACTGTCCTCTATGTCAACTGGGACTGACCTCTATGTCAACTGGGACTGACCTCTATGTCAACTGGGACTGACCTCTATGCTAACTGGGACTGTCCTCTATGTTGACTGGGACTGACCTCTATTTTTAACTGGGACTATAACTGTTTCAGATGAATGACGCCATGGGTTTTGAACTGCCCTGGGTCTACTTTGTCAGTCTGGTCATCTTCGGCTCTTTCTTCGTTCTCAACCTGGTTCTGGGAGTGTTGAGTGGGTGAGATATCTAAGAGTTGCTAAAAAATGCATGTATCTGCGCACACACAAACGCACTGAAGGAAAACATGTGAGTTGGCTTGGTTGTGTGTGTGTGTCTCGGGCCACAGAGAGTTCTCCAAGGAGAGAGAGAAGGCCAAAGCCCGTGGAGACTTCCAGAAGCTGAGGGAGAAGCAACAGTTGGAGGAGGACCTGAAGGGCTACCTGGACTGGATCACCCAGGCCGAGGACATTGACCCGGAAAACGACGAGGAGGGGGACGAGGAAGGGGCCAAACGCAACCGTAAGTCGCCGACAACACAAACCCTCTTGGGGTCACAGGTCTCCGTGTTCTCTGCCTGCTGATTAGGAGGAGCTGAGAGGTTTTAAACACTCTGACATGGCTGACTGTGGGATTACCACTTAAAATGAGTCACCAAACACTGCGCTAATCTTCCCTATTCAAGATGGAGCTCAGATAGAGTGGATCGCCATTGTAGGGATGATAAGTATGTGTCTCTATCAATGACAATTTGAATGCATGTCCAGGGTTCACATTATTCTGTTGATGTCATGTCTCAAGGCCTTGCTTTGGGTAATGCCAATTGTTCCCCTGTGATTTTCAGCTAGGACTGTTGGAGCACTGCTAAATATAGTGGATATGTTCAACACTACTGTATGGTCTCTGTTGTCTTAAAACTAAAACAAATCCCAATCTTAACCCTTAACCCAGACCTAATCCTTAATCTCAACCCTGATCTTCACCTCAACAACGTGACCATTATTTTTTACTTAACCTAGCCTAATTGCCTCGCCCGAATTCTAAACCTAACCCTTAATGCCTAAACCTAAAAGCAATCCCAATTCTGATACTGCCGTATTGAATGTTTTACCTTAAACCTAAAACAGGCACAACATTTGTCTTTGTGGGGACTGATTTGTCAAGTTGAAATATTTTTTGAGTTGTATCTGATCCCCACATACCTCCCATTTCCAGGGATGGTCTATGGGGAAGCTGGTGATGATGTGAATTATGTGAGGAAAATAGAGTAGAGTAATCCAAATCCACTTTATGTAAGCATGATGCATGTGGTGGGAGGAGACAACACAGCACTTCCTGTTTGAGGAGACAATTGCTGGAGATCGGTAATGTTGACTGATATTACAGTGAATGTCCGCATGTGTGCACGTTTCAGTGTGCAGAGAGAGAAATATATTGGCTGTAATTGAAATATCATTCTCCTCTGGGCCATTATTAGCAGACATAATAGGCACATAATAGGCTGTTGCCATTGTTCTGCTCCCCCCTCCACAAACACACACTCACAGACACACAGAACATGAGCCTGTTTTCTGCTCCCTGACAATGAACATGTAGCCATCCACCATATCAATAGTGCCTGTTTATGTACTGCACATGCTAGCTACAGCAGGTAAAATTTCCTATTGTATACGTAATGGACCTGGCTATTGGTTCATAAAAATTGCAATAAATTCTACAACGTTGTACCCAATATTGCTAGTTTCATATAGGAGCATTTTATTTCAGACGGTGGATGTACACATTAGCTGTTTGTGAATGGGTTTTCTTGTCAAGCATGACTCTACAGAATTGCTTGAGGACTTGAGTTGACTGTGTGAGTCTGTAAGAAGAGCGATATGTGTGTTTGGAACAGCCCCCCCTCGCTCTGCTTGGCATCAATCTATCTATGTATCTGTCTGTCTAACTTTTTAGTAACACTGTGTTTTAGATCTCCACTTGAATGCATTGTTAGTGTATATTTTTGTAGTGTGTAACTCTGTGGTAGACTTACTGTGGCTCTCTCAAGGCCAGTTGTCTATGTCTGATGTGTAGCTAACCACACTGCACTAACCCTCTCTCCTTAAACTGTTTGGCCTACCAGCTGCTATACTAATAGATGTCCTTCTTAATCATCTATACCTTTATTGTACAACTGCTTATTCTTCTCTTTTTCTTCCATGCCTTTTTCTTGGCTCCTCTTCTCTTCCGTCTCTTGTGTCTTGCTCAGTGTTTTTACTTCCTAACTAGTGCTGATGAACTGTGGTAGATGTCTGTCTTCTAGTCCCTCCTCCTGTTCTCTACTGACTAACTGCTCCCTCTGCTGTCTGAATGCATGTACTGCATGCTTTTAAACACCAAGGGGTGACCCTGGCTGACCTTACGGAGAAGAAGAAAGGGAAGTTTGGCTGGTTCAGTCAGTCCACAGAGACTCATGGTAAATTGTGGCGTGTGCGTGCAGGCGTGTGTATATCTGTTTTGTTCACCCACTTTTCCTTGCCTATGCTTTGTTACTTGCTTAATGTGCGCTGAAAAAAAATATGGTGTTACATTTTTTTGTGTTCAATCATCTTAACGTCCTCTTAATTTCATTTCATCAGCCTCTTCATTTTATTTGTAACTTCATTTTGTCCTGTGTCTTTGGTTAAGTATGACAAGCAGTACGTGGGTGTATTTGTAAATTAAATATAAGTACATGGAATACAATTGTTTCTGGCAGGGAAGTATGTATATACTGTACCTGTACATACAGTAACAGTCAAAAGTTCAGAAACACTTACCAATTCAAGTGAATATAACCAATATATTCACTGGAATGGGTGAGTATAAAATCACTCAATAATAAATTGATCCCACAGTAGGCAGGCTTTAGACGGCTCAAGGTTTTGAGATGTAATTTGAATGTCTTCGCTCAGAATTCTCCAGGTATGGCTAAACGCGGTAGCTTGTCTTCCACACAAAACAACAAACATGACACAAAACCAAAGAAAATTTGCAACACAATGGATGAACATACTTTGAAATTCTAATACAACTACACTTCTCTGTTGAGTCAGAAACATTCTAATGGCATCATACGGTAACCACAGATCATTCAGACCACAATGTTTAACTTTCTCAGTGCACGTTTTCCATCACATCCCCAACTCATGTAAAATGGAGGGCTGCTAGTTTAGATTCTAGTCTTCTGTGAGTAGACTAGACAGGTGAATGGGGGTCACGTTACAGTGTTTGGACAATGCTAAGATTCCACCTTTGAACTTAAAACAGAGTTCATTGATTCAAAAAATATAGAACAATGAACAATTGCCAAAGGAAGAATGTTAAGCATGCATCATTCTCAGAAAGAGTTCACCTTGTAGTTGTTCATTGTCATGGTTTAATTTGGTTGATTTTTACCAGCCTATTGTTTTTTTCTCAGTTTCTGTGCATTTTGGTTTGGATTTATCCTTGATATCATTTGTGGATAATTTTTTGCCCTTGTTCTTAAAATACGGTTTTTACAGCATCTGCACAGATCCACTGCTTGTATCACATTTTCAAGCCTGATCAGGGGCCACAATAGTTAGCCCATTTACATACTATATAGTATGATCTGTTCAGGTGCTAAACTGTTACCTACTTGTTGTCCCTCTGAATCTCCTTGGCCTCCAATGAGCCATATACTGAACTGTTGGGATATCAAATCATGACAGATTTGAACCAAACAACAAAAAACTGTCAACTATAATGGTTCTTTAGCTCATTGTCATTGTCAAAGTCGATGTTCTTTTGTTTCTCACCTTACTTCCTGTGTTTATGTGATGTCACAGCAAGTATGCCTGCCAGCGAGACGGAGTCTGTGAACACTGACAACCCGAATGGGGAGGACGAAAAGGCCAACTGCTGTGGACCTCTCTGGTGAGTCTTACTGTCTGTTTTTGTTTTGCTGTCTGTCTATTTGTCTGTCTGTGCCTGTCTGTCAAGGTTCATTTTACTTGAATAGACAATTGGCTTGAAGAGCTACTGGAAAACATAATTCATGCAAATGGCTATTAACAATATGATTCTTCATTTTCCCAGTCAAAAAATTACAAAATCAAAGTACAGGTCAGTTCTATGTCAGAACTACAGTATACAGCCATGGCCAAAAGTATTGGCACCCTTGCACTTAATTGAAATCACTCACATTGTCTCTAAAAATAATTAGAAATTGACCAAAGCATTTGGTCCCTACCATTTTATTTTATTTTACTGTCTACAGTAAAGAACTTTGTTTTCGATTAAAACATTTCCTTTTATACTAACTTAAAGGTTATTCACAAAAATATTGACACACTACACTCAATATTTAGTAGCACTGGCTTTGGCCAAAATAACTGTGATCAAGCACTTCCTATAGGCAAGGATGAACTTCCTGCAACTTTGCACTTGCAGTTAGTCTCACTGTTTTTGTGAAAACTGCTCCAGTTCCCCAGATTTGAAGAGTGCATCCCAACAAGATCTCTCCACATGTTTTAAATAGGATTCTGGGGCTGTATTCACTTTATCTTACCACTAGGAGGACTCATAAACAGCCTTAAAAGTTCTTAAGAGTTTCCTCTTGAAACCTATTCACAAAGCTGCTAAGACCAACATTTACTATGGAATGGGGAGGAGTCTTAATCTAAGAGAAGGGGCGGGGTTGACCCCGTTGCTATGGGCGTTGCTATGGATGCTGCTAAGTGTCACTGCTTATTCATATGCTGTTGTATGACATAAGCATCTGCTTATACAAGAAAACCAAGAATGATATACTGACTAGTCAAGTTATGTTCAGCTAATTGTCAGCAACTTACATGTCTGGCAGCTCATGAAGATATATGCGTTCAACTTTTGATGGTGCAATAATTAGTGCAATAATGTGTCCTACCTATAGCAACCACTACACCGGGTGGTCGAGCTCTGTCCATGAAGTTATTATGAGGAAACTGAATTACTTGTTGCACAATATGGGGTCTAGGGAAGGCATTTATTGTTTGATGTAATATTCTACTGATAGATGACTGGTATATACTGTACATAGTTCCTCAGCACTCCATAGCTGCATTTTCCCTGTGTCCAAGTAGCGTAGAGTTGTCACAACCCTGATCTCTGTTGTTTTTGGTTTGTTTTAGTTTGTTGTTGAAGTGACTGCATCAATGACTAGCTCTACTGTGATCATTTTGTCCTAGCGATTAAGGTTCCTTAGATACCTTTTTAAAATGTCAGTATTGTTTAATGTTTCAAGAACTTTGACCTGATTACGAGGCAGATTGCCAGCATCAGCTTTTTTAGGATGGTTTGTGATTTGGTTGTAGTGATTTATGTGTCCTCATGACTACTCCTAATTATTCAGAGATTTAGGAGCTGGATTTTGTGCTATAATGATTTGTGAAATAAAGTTAGGCCTACAATGTAGGCGTCCTAAAGGACTGACAGATACATTTTTTAAGAGTTACTCCTAAATCAGCAAGTTTAGGATCTACTTTTAGCATTAAGATGTTTTGTGAATACTGCCCCAGATCTTTACTCATTGCTGGCCACTGAACAGTCTGGTGATTTGTCCTGTACCATTCCTGATGGCCTTTGATGGGCGACCCATTTTAGACGTGTTTGGCTTGATTTTGATTTCTTAAAACATAGAAATGTTTTGCCAAAATACTTGAATTTTGTCTCATCTTTCCACTGCAAATATTCCTAGAAGGACTGTGGAATGTTCAGATGTGATTTGGCAAATGTCTGTGTGGCAGATCAGATCATTCACTGCGATTTTCAAAAAACGTTTCTCCTCCCATCACATCCAAGGAGGTTGGCTTCAATGGCAACTTCTTCATAACGTTACATCTGGTGAAAATAGAAAAGTCAAGGTCTCTGATGTTGGACTTGTACAGATGTCGCTCATCTAATTCCAGCTCCAAGGGGGTGATCTGAGTGAGGGTGAGTGCCTCGTTATACTGCTGTGTACCGCGGGACGTTACAGTGCCATGCGGCATGGACAAAAACATTAAATAAAGACTACTGAATTGTAATTTATTAATTGGATTTTTGTGAAGTAGCCTAATACAATGTTTTGTCCCACCACGTTTCTTTGATAAAGTACAATATGCCACAGTTGACCCAAATGTATAAATTGTTCTACTATATAACATTGTGGGTTTGCATGAAGGACGTTTCAGTTGAACGGGCAACAGGCTACCCTTTCAACCCATCATTGTTTCATGTATATTTTCAAAGCTTAATAACGATAGTTTTTTTCCCTAATATTTCAAAGAAAATTGTGTTCGAAGTGAACATATAATTCATTTATTTAAAATGGACTAAAGTTGACTTATTACTGTAAATGACTCCACATTAACTAAAGAAGAGAGCCGGGTGAGTCAAAGCCCGTTACAAGATATATACTGTCACCTAAGCACAGTTTGTAGTCTCAGGTCAACCCAAGTCGGGTTTTCCACAATGCTGAATATAAACAATTGGCACTCATTATTTGGTGAACTCTAGATCTGATTGCATCAAGTGCTTGAAAATGTACCTAAGGAAAAGTATGGGAGTTGCGCAAAACCACAAAGCTGGCTGGCCATCAACTCCAAAAGCACAAAAGCATTAGATATAAATATCATTTTTTTGTGTGATTATTTTATTTATATTATATATAAATAATATAATAGCATTTTTATTCTTTAGCCTTTCAGTGTTTGTGCCTTGTATTAGTTGGTTAAATGCTGTGTGCTTAAAGATTGAATGCACCTTATTTGCAATGTAATGAATTGAAATAATTAATATTTTATTTATTTTTGGTTGTATGACGATAAGGCTTTTTTTGTTTAACTAGTACATTTACTATTTTATTTTTTACTTGCTATAGGCAAAATGTTCTCTCAAAATGCTGAGCACTTAATTTTCTTGGCAGCTGATAGACCGGGTTTATCGGAAAAGCTCTCTATTTGTTCTCGTATTTAATAAATAATTGTACAAATACATGTTGTGGGCCTAGACTTCATACAAATTAGTTTGTTGTTGTTGAAAATCTCTGCTTTATGTACAGTCTGTATTGCGTATCTTATTATGTTTTTTAATCATTTGAGTGTTGTGTGAAAACAGAGTAGCAAAAATGAAAGACAGTCAATTATGACTATCAGACATGTATTGGAAAAAGGTTATTGGCCAATTTGACCTGAAGCCTAAATAAATTCCACATAATGTATTGCATAATTCCTAAGATATTAAACATTGACAATTCTGATAATGGAAAAGATTATATAGGGGTCAACTGGAGTGCACGCTCTTAAAACCGGTTAAGCATTTTCTGTCAGTGCTGCTGATTTGTTTATGAGTCCTTGGGTAGTAGTCCTAGTTGTTTCAGATGTTTTGTTTCTCCAACAACTGAGCTCTCATTCTCAAGCTTTATTCAATGTTGTAGAACAAATAAAACAGGAAGTGAAATTGGAAGGTTGTCTGACCAATTCCTGCCAATTTTAAAGTCTGTTAGTGATTTGTCATAAGATGCTTTCTTTTACCATGCTCTACTTAAACCCATGATCTAAGCAAATAGATGTGCTTTGTATTAAATAATTTTTCGAGAAATAATAGCATTTTCTATCTCTGCCATACTTCGGAAAATAGTGTAATTGCAGCTTGTTGCCATCTTCCACATGGCGACGCAATCTACCTGATCTTTCAGCAGTAAGAAAACGCTATAGTTAGATAAGTGACATCTGTAGCCTTGAAATTTTATGTGCTTGGCCACAATCTTGTGTCTGACCTCAGGCAATTCTCAGTGTTTTCTGTTTGCTCATTGCAGTACACACAATCAAATAAAACATGAGTCATTTTGGTTGAGCGAATGATTTTCATTGCAGGCACCTATAAATAACCGCAAATGAATTCAAAATTAAAGTAAAATCATCTGCTTGAAATCAACTCATTGCCAATTCTTATTTCTGGATATTTAAGGAGTTCTTGTGGGAAAAAAAGTAAATTAAGAAATTACGTTTTAGTAAATGATTCAGATTTGAACTGTGAACCGAAGCGATACATAATGTTAGATGATAAAAAAGGTTTTGAATTTCAACTGTTTTCAAGAGGAAATTGTGCTTTATTGAGAATGAAGTGCAAGGGTGCCAGTACCTTTGGCCATGACTGGATGTAATAACGTTTTGCATGGTCCTGTCATTGTGGGGACTCATTATCACTTGCTTGTGCCCCCGACAACTTCTCCCCCACTCAACCCCCCCCCCACACACACACTCACTCTGTTTCTCCTGTTCAGTCACTGCAATCCTGCCCATGTCATGCACATCATCACCTTCATCATGTCTGCCTTTTGTTTTGTCCGTGACCCTGCGAATGACTGAGGTCTTCTGTCTAACAAGCATGATTTATTTGCAGTTCTCAATTAACCTTTGTAAGAAGTGCTGTGTTGATGACCCAATGCCTAACACAACTTCCTGATTCCGGTTGGATTGTGACATCCTTTCTTCTGTGGTGCAGTAGGCGATGGCGTCGTTGGAACAGGTTCTGCCGCAGGAAGTGTCGTGCTGCTGTGAAGTCTGTGTCTTTTTATTGGCTGGTGATAATCCTGGTGTTTCTCAACACGCTCACCATCTCCTCAGAGCACTACAACCAGCCTGACTGGCTCACGGAAGTTCAGGGTGGGTTCAGGGTCAAAACGGCACTTTCCATTTACTTACCCTGAGTATAATGTGTACCTTCTATCATCTGACAGCACCGTCTAGTTCCCCTTAAATCCTACGCCTGAAGTGTTACTGGACTACGATGCCTTTCTGGGTTAACCTCAGATGTAAAGTTTCTGGGAAAACAGACACTGTATTTAGAGAGTACACCCCTTTCCAAAATGATTGAAACCAGGTCCTCCATAGCAGTGGTCTTTATAAGAAGACTGTGTTGTATTATAATGCCTGCATCCTGATCTCTGCTTGCTGCTCACACAGATGTGGCCAACAAGGTGTTGCTGGCCCTGTTCACGTGTGAGATGCTGGTGAAGATGTACAGCCTGGGTCTGCAGGCCTACTTCGTTTCCCTCTTCAATCGCTTCGACTGTTTTGTTGTTTGCGGCGGTATCGTCGAGACCATCCTGGTGGAGCTGGCCATCATGTCTCCTCTGGGCATCTCTGTTTTCCGCTGTGTCCGTCTACTGCGGATTTTCAAGATCACTCGGTGAGACCTGAGGAGACCTCGAGAGAGTGCGGAACATGGACGTGGAGGTCACGGCCCCTTGACACTTGAACCCCCCTTCTCTCTCTCTGTCTTGCAGCCACTGGGCCTCTCTCAGTAACCTGGTGGCGTCGCTGCTCAACTCCATGAAGTCCATCGCCTCCCTGCTTCTTCTGCTGTTCCTATTCATCATCATCTTCTCACTACTGGGCATGCAGCTGTTTGGAGGGAAGTTCAACTTCGATGAGACGATAACCAAGAGAAGCACCTTCGACAACTTCCCCCAGGCGCTGCTAACAGTGTTTCAGGTATGGTCCTCTTTTATACTTCGCTGGCTTTGCTCACAGGGATCGTAGATGTATTGATGTTGTAATGACATCATGATGATGCCGCAGTAAATTTGCAGTAATCCTGTGAGGATGTTGCAGTGCAATAACATTGTAATAGGAGGTTATGTGACATCATTGGGATGACTTGAATTGTGTCATAATATTGCTTGAAGAATGTGGTGATGACGTTGTGCAAACTTTGGGTTGACGCTGCAATGATTTTGCGACAGATCCTGACAGGCGAGGACTGGAATGCTGTAATGTATGATGGCATCATGGCATATGGCGGACCCTTCTCATCAGGCATGATCGTTTGTGTCTACTTCATCATCCTTTTTGTCTGTGGAAACTGTATCCTTTACAAAACATTTGAATTAGTTCTGTGCCAGAACAAAAGCCTGAAAACATTGGAACAAGAGTGAATAACAGTGTCTTTACACTGAAACATAAAGTGTTGTTTTTTAAAGTTGTCTATAAAACTGAAGCCTGAGGTGTTATGTTTTATCTTAGTGGTCCTTAAGTCTGACATTGGAAGTCTTGTATTGTGTCTCAGTGGTCCTTAATCCCAGTGTGTAATTAGACATTCTGCTGAATGTCTTCTTGGCCATCGCTGTTGACAATCTGGCCGATGCAGAGAGCCTGAACACTGCCCATAAAGAGGAAGAGGAAGAGAAGGAGAGGAAGAAGATTTCCAGGTAATGCCGACACTGAGTGTGCAACAGGAGGAGATGGTGTCTCTTTGTTTTCCCTCCTGACCAGACCTGGATGTTGTCTCTTGTTTGACAGAAGTGACACAGACAAAACAGAAGAGCTGAAACATGAGGGCCAAGATGGAGAAATCAAGGTAAACAGAGGCTTTCTTTTAGTTTAACAGTTTAGAAAGTCAGAGGAGAGAAAACAAAGAGCAGGCAAAGGTATTTGTTGGATATAACATTTTCAATTAAACATTAAACATTTCAACTAAAGCATGAGCAAGGGTGTCCCATGTTTACTGACATATTTAAGTAAAACCTTTCAACATGTATGAAAGTGCTGATACATTGCCAGCATGACAGACCTGATATAAGGCTAACACTTCTAGGTTCCACTGGAAGATGAAGCGGAGACGGAGCCTTATTCTAAGCCAGGTACCCTAGTTTGTTCTGATGTCAATGTGCTAGTGGAAGTACCCAAGATTCCCTGCTCTGACACAGCTTTTTCTTGGATCCTGGGTCCCCTCAGTTGGGGATGATGATGATGATGCCGATGACCAACTGCCAGAGGTTCCAGCTGGGCCACGCCCCCAAAGGCTGTCCAATTTTAGCATCAAGGAGAAGACTCCGCCCATCCCTGAGGGCAGCGCTTTCTTCATCTTCAGCAGCACTAATCCGTGAGGAGGCCTCAGTGCTAAACATAGGGGGGAAACATGCCCTCAAACACTGACAAATCATTTGTTGTTTCCTTCCTAAGGGTCAGGGTGGCCTGCCACAAGCTGATCAACCACCACATCTTCACCAACCTCATCCTGGTCTTCATCATGCTCAGCTCAGTGTCTTTAGCTGCTGAGGACCCCATAAGAAACTCCTCCGCACGCAACAATGTGTGTATATTTTCAGCCTTTTTACAATGATAGCATTGCTCTATTCAGTGGTATGGAATACGTATGTTAACATTTTTACTGTAAAGTAAAAACTCCTATACTCAATTGCCAGAGTAATTGTGTGAATGTTTTATTTTTTAACAATTTAGAACAGTTGATGCATTCTCAAGATGTTGATGTCATGTCTCGATGCCTTAAACTCCTGTTAAACTCTCACATTGCCTTTTGCAGATACTTGGTTATTTTGACTATGCTTTCACGGCAATCTTTACTGTTGAGATCCTGTTGAAGGTAAATGTTCTCCTCCTTGGTGTGTGTGCTGTGCTGTAGGGCTTGTGTAGTAATGCATCGACCTTCTCGTTGCTTTCCAGATTCTAGGCTATGCAGACTATGTCTTCACTAGTATATTTACCTTTGAGATCCTGTTGAAGGTAACCTGGTTTCTATGACAACCGTAGCCTTGCTGCACTTCCCCGTCTGCTATATGTCGCCTGTTCTTAAATGGCACATTATTAGTTTCTGTCTGTCTGTCAGCCAACTCACAACCACTGAACATCTTTCATCCACAGACCTGCAGCTCAGTAGATAACATATGGGTTTATTCAACGATTCAGTTGCTTTTAACTCTGGACATGCAAAACACTTTATGCATAGAAATTATTTAGTGTACATGGGGCAGTCTTATAACACGGTCAACCGTTTTGTTATTGTGTACGGTGAAACATGTCACCACTTAGTGAATCTCCACCACTGAGATTCTTCCTCTATAGTTCTGTTTTTTGTTGCACAAAAAAACTCCTTTGACATTGTGAGTTTAGCATCAACTAAAACACAAGCTGTTCTAGCAAGACGATTAGGGAACTCTGACGTTCTTCCTGGGCCATTTTCTTCAGCTGCTCAGCTCCATTCCTGTGTGTACCCTTTGTTTCGTGTGTGGGCTCATGTCTGCATCATATTGGTCACATGCTTGTTTTGGTATGAATATGTAATTCGACACCCTTGATTACTGTATTTCCACGAAATATGAACAATTCTAAGAAACACATGAATGAAGTTGACAGGCAATACTACTTTTCAAACTAATGCTTTTGGAGTTTTTTTTAACACTTATGTTCTGGTGCAAATTCCATGTTTTGTGTTTTAAACCTGGGATTAAAAGAGACAACCAATAGATTAATGGTAAATTCATGCAAAGAGTTTTAAGCTGTATTTGTTCGGATTTTCCCAAGAAATGAATAGTGTACACCTATCTCTGTATAATGTGTCCAATTTCTGAACAGTTCTCATTTGTCAAGGTTTTAAAAGTAAATGTCTATGTTTGTGTGTCTTTGTTGGTGTTTGTGTGTGTGTCTATGTCTGTACGTGTGTGTGTGTGTGTAAGTGTGCACATTTTACTATACTTTAGAGGACTTCTGGCCAAGCAAGAGATATTTTGCATGCACGCACGTTCATGGAAAGATGTTTTTGTACAGTGCTTTTTGTGTTGTTGTGTTGACATTTTTAATACAATTGAAAATGAGTCCACTCATATTGTGGACCTGTATCAGTTTGGGCAGTTGTGTTTTTCTGCCCACATCCCTCCAGAAATGCTTGTTTCCAAGTGTTTGGACAGTGAAAATTTGTATTCGAGCACTTTGGATTTTTAATCATTATGGGGTTAAAGTGTAGACTGTCACCATTAATGGCAGTACTTCGTACCGTATCAAATGAATGATTAAGAAATGACAGCAGTTTTGTACATACCATCTAGTTAGGGTCCCAAAGTATTTGGACAGATTAACACTGTGACCAATAAAGCAGTATGTTTTTGTACTTTGTTGCATATCTTCTGCATGCAATGACTGCCTGAAGTCTGTGATCCTTTGCCTGGATTTCACTGGAGCCATTCATTCCTGGTTGTTTCTTGTCTGCTTTCAGCCTGTTTTAAAGATGTCTAAATCAATTTATTCAGGTTGTGTGATTATAAGAATGTTCCCTGTTTTGGCCCTGGACAACTCTTTGGTGGCTAAGTCTGTTTGGTTGTCATTGTACAGCATAAAGAAGCACAATCCAACACGTTTAGAGGCATTTGGTTGTTTTTCAATATTTTCTGTACACTTTGGAATTCTTCCTACTGCCACCGACAGCAATCACATCATTAAAGACAGTTGCAGACATACAATCCTTTCATGGGTAGTTCTTTTTCTGTCCACATTTCACATACCCTTACTCTGGTACAGGTAAAACATCAGCATCTGTCCATAACACTTTGATAGTGAACAGTCACTTTTGTGTACTTTCTACTTACCTGGGCATTGTGTTCTTAAAGCTTACCATTTCTGGTGTAGCATCTGATGTCCTGTTGGTGTACTATACCGGATTTGGTAGTTTTTTACACATTATGTCGAATTCCTGGAGACTGTCTCTGATCTATTGGACTGTGATTCCTTTCTTCACCATTGACAGCAATCTTCCATCATCCACTAGAGGTCTTCCTCAGTTCATTTGTCACTAAGCCAAGCAGTGCTTTTTGTCTTCTTAATGCTGATTTTAGCAAACCACATATACATGATCAATTTATTGATCTTCGGTCCTCATGTTGACAGACTCCCGATGTAGAGCCGAGAATCAAGACGAGGTATTGACTGATCTCTTGTGCGTTCAGAAATGATGCAAACAAATAATGATATACATAAAGACACCCCATTGGATCATTCTCAAATCTGATGTGCAAGAATACAGAGCCAATATGTCCAAATACTTTTGTAGCTGACTGTATAACTATAGTTGTGTGTAGTATGAAATAGTCCAGAATGGGAAACCATAAATTCTGATGCCAGTTTCTCTTTCCTCATTAGATGACAGCATTTGGCGCATTCCTCCATAAAGGTGCATTCTGCAGGAACTATTTCAACCTGCTGGATCTACTGGTTGTGGGTGTTTCTCTGGTGTCTTTTGTCATTCAGTACGTAATCAACTAGTCAATCAAAACATCCAACCATCAGTCAAACAGACCAATCAGTCAGCAGATATGTGTTAATAACTGTGTGTGTTTGGCGTTCAGGTCGTCTGCCATCTCGGTGGTGAAGATCCTGCGTGTGTTGAGGGTGCTGCGGCCCTTGAGGGCCATCAACAGAGCCAAGGGCCTCAAGGTGAACCGTGGGCCAATGTCGAACAACTCTTTAACGCCCAGACGTAGACCTCTACTGACACTTACAGTTGCAGAAGGGACCACTGAACGTAAATCACCCTAATAATCCCTGACCCCTTTCTCTCGTCTTCTCTATTTTTGACCCCTATCCCTGCAGCACGTGGTCCAGTGTGTATTTGTGGCCATCAGGACCATTGGTAACATCATGATCGTCACCACGCTTCTACAGTTCATGTTCGCCTGCATCGGAGTGCAGCTCTTCAAGGTGCCTGGCGTTCTAACGCGGCCAGTGTCTTATACATGTGCGGCAGTGTGTGTTTTTGTGCTACAATGACAACTGTTAATGTTCTTTTCTCTTACTCAGGGCAAGTTCTATCGCTGCACAGACGAAGCCAAGTCCAGCCCACAGGAATGCAAGTGAGTTCAGCCGTTAGCCATTATTTTACATGTACATTCTTGAATGTGAATCGCTCATTGTGGTGTGTAATTGCACATCAGCGTGTTCATCTATTAAACAGATTGTGTGAATAATATGTTATGCTGTCTCTCCTGTAGGGGAACATACATCCTGTATAAGGACGGCGACACGGCGTTGCCTGCGGTCAGAGAAAGAATTTGGTACAACAGCGACTTCAACTTCGACAACGTGCTGATGGCCATGATGGCCCTGTTCACAGTCTCTACTTTTGAAGGCTGGCCTGCGTAAGACCCAGTCACTGTTACACAAACATAAGCCAACATAAGAAAACTGTGTACGCACACACAGACACACACACACACACACACACACACACACACACACACACACACACACACACACACACACACACACACATGCATGTTTGTTTTTATATCCTAATGGGGCCCTGAAAAACTAGATTGCATGCTCCCTTGCCCTCCCTTAACCTCCCTTAACCTATCTCTAAACTCAACCTAACCATAACCCTAACCCTACCCTTAACCTCAATAAAGTTTATAAACATTTATGCCTACACTTTACATAAATCTAATGCCTACCCTTAACCCTAAACTTAACCAACAATGCCTAGACCTTAAAGAAACCTAAATTCTAACTTTTAAATAAATAGTAAGTTTGACCCTAAACCCTGAGCCGGAAATGTACTTTTACCTCATGGGGCCCTCAAAAATTTCCCCACAAGGCATGTTTTCAGGTTTTACTATACTTATATATTCCCATGATATATAAACAAACACACACAGCAAGCGTACACATGACCACACACACTCCCACGTATGCATGTTCTGACACACACATATGGTCAAAGCGTTATGCTGACGAGCTTGTTTTTGTCCATGCCCCAGTTTGCTCTACAAGGCCATCGATTCTAACAGAGAGAATATGGGCCCCATCTACAACTACCGTGTGGAGATCTCCATCTTCTTCATCATCTACATCATCATCATCGCCTTCTTCATGATGAACATCTTTGTGGGTTTTGTCATCGTCACCTTTCAGGAGCAGGGAGAGAAAGAGTACAAGAACTGTGAGCTTGACAAGAACCAGGTAGGTGCTGCGGGTGCTGCTGTGTGTTTTCCCTCTGAATTTGCATGTGTCGGCCTGTGTCCATGTTTAACTCTGCATTGTCTCTCCAGCGTCAGTGTGTGGAGTACGCCCTGAAGGCTCGTCCACTGAGGAGGTACATCCCTAAGAACCCCTACCAGTACAAGTTCTGGTATGTGGTCAACTCCACAGGATTTGAGTACGTCATGTTTGTCCTTATCATCCTCAACACGCTGTGTCTTGCCATTCAGGTGAGTCCCTTCTGCCAGGCCCCTGCAGCTATCGCTCCGTGTCTCTGGACCCAGGCGTCTTTTTGTCCTTCTCATCTTCTGTCTTTCCATTCCTCCTTTGTTTTTCTGTCTTTCTCCAACCCCCTTGTCTCTCGATTTAGCACTATGGCCAGTCACACCTGTTCAACTATGCAATGGACATTCTGAACATGGTCTTCACTGGCGTCTTCACCGTGGAGATGATCCTCAAGCTCATCGCCTTCAAACCCAGGGTGAGTCGGTCAGGCAGCCTGCTTCTCAGCTTGCACGGTCGAGCAGTTATCTCACCCCTTCTCAGCCGTGTCTCTCCTCTCGCTCGTCTGCCAAGTATTTCCCCCTGTAATATTTACCTTAACACACCCCTCCCTCACCCTTTCCCTCCGCTGACCCCCACCACCCCCTTTTCCTACCTCTCCCTCCCCCCTGTGCTGGGCTCTGTACCTGGGCCTGAAGTGGTATATTGGGGATGCCTGGAACGTCTTCGATGCCCTGGTGGTGATTGGCAGCGTAGTAGACATCATTCTCAGTCAGGTAGATGTGAGTATTGTCATAGACCCTCCTACCTACCTTCCTGCCTCCTCTCTTCTCCCTAATCTTTTCCTCCACTTTTTCCTGAACTCAGTCAGACTAGGAACTGGTCCTAAAGCCAGTTCTGGTGGCTGTTTGACCTATATTGTGGACACTCAGGGCTGACCACTCATGGGTATACTTGCTCGACCGGTGTCGGGTCTAAGCTTACGGTGGTCAGTTACTCAGCACTGTGGAGGCACTGAATCGCTGAGAAACGTGTATATATAGTAAACAGTTGTAGGGATTTCATGATAGATCCTAGTCAGAACTACATCTGCTGCATTAATAGCACCCAAGTAAGCTGGGCTACGTAACACATTCTGTATTCTCACAGACACAGTGCCACTCAGGTGCCTCTCTTTTCTGCTTTCATCCGTATTTTCACATTTATCTATCCTTCTCTTTCTCTCTGTGTCTCTGTCTTCTGTCTCTCTTCTCTCCCTGGTTCATTGTGTCCTGGGGCTGGCGTGTACAGCACTATTTCGCTGATGCATGGAACACGTTTGATGCCTTAATTGTTGTTGGTAGCGTCGTTGACATTGCAATCACAGAGATCAATGTAAGTAGCCATCTTCATGTCCTTGGTCCCATAGTACTATTGGAGGAAATGGCACGCAATAACGTCAGGGTTACATTCAAGATCCCAACACATTTACATGTTTAGTAACGATGTCAGCGAGAGCGATTACTTTCATGGGAGCATTCTAGCTGTTGTCAAATTCTTCATATGGATGTTGTGATATTGAATGCAGTCCTACGAGAATTGGAGATAAAAGGATTGTGTGATATCTATATTTGAGTGATGGCATAGACTCGGAGCTCAACCACATTTGTGAGATTTCGTGTCATGATAACTCTCCAAGTGTTATTGCAATGCCTCTCCAATATGCTGTCTCAATTAGTAATCTCATGCTTAGTAGTCTTCCGTGACTGTCTAGTCTTTGTGCCTTTGTTCTGCTTGTTTGGAACGACAAACCTGCCACCCAAATATCTTACTACATGAGCTAAATGAAACAAGATGCCTATATAAGGTTAGTCATACTGTAATATGCTACCATACATGTGTTCATGTGTGGTCATCTAGTGAAAATCACAATGGATATTTACCAAATACTTATTCCTGGAATCCTCTCGATATTTGTTACCAGTCAAAAACATTATTTTCTCACCTACAAAGTTTTATCGTTTGATTAATTGTGTACATGCTAGCAGAGGTTTTTGCAGGTGTAGTGAGAAGCTTGTCTCTGGGCCTCTAAACAAAGTAATCATTTTCATGATTTAACTTATATAAGCCTTTGTAGAATTGTATGGCACGTTTTATGTACTGAATGTCCTACTGCATGTCTATACAGTGCCAAGTTATTGTTATTCTATACCATGTTACTGGGACTCTGTGCTAAGGAGCTGTGATTCTGTGCTAAGTTACTGTGATTCTGCTTTTCAGGAAAGGCAGAGATGATGTTGTGTCTTCAGTGTCAATACTTTTGCTTACTGACATGTATGTTTTGGATGTTCTCCAAGACATGATTTTATTTTGGACTATTGAAACAGAGAAATGTTATGTGTTGGATAAGTAATTCTGGCAATATCTACTATATGTCAATGACTTCTTCATGACACCAGTGAGTGATAAGGAGATCCACATGTTAGTGTTAACCCAGACCTTTGGTTTCAAGGCCATCCCGGTGGTGAAGGTGATTGTGGAGCCAGGGGTAAGAAGCCCCTCCCACTACCCAACAATTCTTCATCCTCATCATCGTCTCAACGCAGAACTGTTTCTGTTGTCAGTCAGTCATCACGTGCATTTGGAATGAAATGTTATGTTCCGAGTCCTGTTCTTTGCTGGGGTTTTTCCTTGACTGTTTTGTAACCCATAGACAAGATCCATTGTGGTTTAGGATCTTGCGTGTGTTAACAGTCACCTCATTATCAGACTGTTTTCATGTTTGACCTGAATCGCACACTTTGTAGATCCAATAACGCATGTGGAAGGGCTGTGGAGTTCCCAAGTCTGGGGGGTCTTGTTCTCATTACATTTACACAAGTCAGGGCCTGCTGCATGTTCCTATCCCTGAATGCACACACATGTATGCACACGCATGCAGGTGTCCACACACACACACACACACACACACACACACACACACACACACACACACACGCACACGAAAAGCGCGTTGATCTCTGTCCTTCTCTTAGCAGTATGTTGAAAATCCACCTCTGGTCTCCCGTTTCTCTGTCTGTCTCAGAACACGGAGGACAGTGCTCGCATTTCCATCACATTCTTCCGCCTGTTTCGAGTCATGCGTTTGGTCAAGTTGCTCAGTAGAGGGGAAGGAATCCGGACACTGTTGTGGACATTCATCAAGTCCTTTCAGGTGAGTCAGTAATCCTCTTAGGTGACAGGTGAGTGGTCAGGGGTCAGAGTGTAGCCAGACAGGTCCTCCCTGAGTCTGATCACACTCTCTGCATCCCTCTGGCCTCCCTAGGCTCTTCCCTACGTGGCCCTGCTGATTGCCATGCTCTTCTTCATCTATGCTGTTATCGGAATGCAGGTATCTGACTGATATTTCTCTTTGAGATTTGGAAATGGCAACATGGCCAGGTTGAATACAACCCAACTTCCATTAGTGTGCTAGGTTTGAGTCACAGAACCAAACTGGTTTCAAACAAATGTGTACACTTCACAATGGTGAATATAGGCTTAAACCAATAAAGACAACTGATGTCTGAGAAAGTTGAGATTTATTCTGGTTGCATAACTTTGTAAACTGAAATATAATGAAACACATTTTCATTTTTCTGTGACTTATTAAAAGATTATTATTGAGATATGAACCCCCAAACAATGCAATCCATTGTAGCCTCAGGCAATACTTCCGTTAAAACTATATCTAAGACTTCTGAAAAACCCATTACAGTAAAGGGTTAACAACAGGACTTGTTACCCACTGTGTTGTGTTTGTTTCAGGTGTTTGGAAAGATTGCCATGGTAGACGGCACACAGATTAACCGCAACAACAACTTCCAGACCTTTCCTCAGGCTGTGCTGATGCTGTTTAGGTATTTTTGTGGGTGTTTGGTGTCTGTGAATGTGTGACTATTTAATGTTTCACAATCATTTTGTGCTAGGGGCAAATTTGGAACGGATGTTATTATACAGTCATAATAAAAGTGTTGTTTCTCCCATATGTGGTTCTCCCAGTTACGGTTGACAGTTGATGGGTTTGTAAAGGCCAGATCCATGATGGGGGGCAAAGCCTGGCATTGCCCCCCTATATAGAATCTGTGCCCCTCCTGGTTTTGTTCCCATATAAACAAATGTTATATGAATTAGGTATGCCCCCCCAATGTATAACAAATGCCCCCTCAGTGGTTTCATGGTGGAGCCGGGCTGGGGCTGCTGTTTCTCAGGTGTGCTACAGGCGAGGTGTGGCAGGAGATCATGCTGGCTTGTATGCCCGGGAAGCTGTGTGACTCTGAGTCAGACTACAACCCTGGGGAGGAGAAGACTTGCGGCAATGGCTTTGCCATCTTCTACTTCATCAGCTTCTACATGCTATGCGCCTTCCTGGTATGCACACGATAAGATTCAACTTTATTGTCAACAGTACAAGTACAGTACAATGACGTGGTAAAAGATTCCTGTGGAACCTCCTAACCTAAATGCCTTACACATAACTGATACATCTAATCCAAACCCCAGTTGTTACTTTTACCTAAAACCTGAACCGTAATTACCGTAATAAAACCGCTGTGTTATTGTCCTGGGGAGTTCAGATCTTAACACGCATTGTAGAACAAGGACACACACACAGTCTAATATACTGTAACTTCCGTATGACATACAAAAACCTCTGTTGTAGATCATTAACCTGTTTGTTGCGGTCATCATGGACAACTTTGACTATCTGACCCGTGATTGGTCCATATTGGGTCCTCATCACCTGGATGAGTTTAAAAGGATCTGGTCAGAGTATGATCCAGAGGCCAAGTGAGTCTAGAGCCAATCTACTATGCCAGTTATCACTGAGTTCTATATTCAATACAGCTTTCAGGAGTGTCTTGGCCTCTTCTGCATTCCTATATCTTTTTCAGGGGCAGGATCAAGCATCTGGATGTGGTCACATTGCTAAGACGAATCCAGCCTCCTTTAGGATTTGGCAAGTTGTGTCCACACAGGGTGGCCTGCAAAGTGGGTCTGAGCATACGCGCAGACACACAATCACACAGCTCACATTACACACACCTTGTATTCAAGAAACAGTTCATGCACCTCTGCTCAAAAGTTTTGGGTCACTTAGAAATGTCATTGTTTTTATGAAAACCAAATGAGTTTGGAAATAGGAAATATAGCAGAATGAATAAGAAATCCAGTTACAGTGGGGAGAACAAGTATAAAAATCCAGAAAATCACATTGTATGATTTTTAAACAATTAATTTGCATTTGATTGCATGAAAGGTATTTGATACATTTGAAAAGCAGAACTTAATATTTGGTACAAAAACCTTTGTTTGCAATTACAGAGATCATACGTTTCCTGTAGTTCTTGACCAGGTATGCACACACTGCAGCAGGGATTTTAGCCCACTCCTCCGTACAGACCTCCAGATCCTTCAGTTTCAGGGCTGTCGTTGGGCAATACGGACTTTCAGCTCCCTCCAAAGATTTTCTATTGGGTTCAGGTCTGGAGACTGGCCAGGCCACTCCAGGACCTTTAGATGCTTCTTACGGAGCCACTACTTAGTTGCCCTGGCTGTGTGTTTCGGGTCGTTGTCATGCTGGAAGACCCAGCCACAACCCATCTTCAATACCCTGACTGTGGGAAGGTTGTTGGTCAAGATCTCGTGATACATGGCCCCATCCATCCTCCCCTCAATACGGTGCAGTCGTCCTGTCCCCTTTGCAGAAAACAATCCCCAAAGAATGATGTTTCACCTCCATTCTTCACGGTTGGGATGGTGTTCTTGGGGTAGTACTAATCCTTCTTCTTCCTCCAAACACGGCGAGTGGAGTTTAGACCAAAAAGCTCTATTTTTGTCCCATCAGACCACATGAGCTTCTCCCATTCCTCCTCTGGATCATCCCGATGGTCATTGGCAAACTTCAGACGGCCTGGACATGCGCAGGGTTGAGCAAGGGAACCTTGCGTGCGCTGTAGGATTTAATCCATGACATGGCGTAGTGTGTTACTAATGGTTTTCTTTGAGACTATGGTCCCAGCTCTCTTCAGATCATTGACCAGGTCCTGCCATGTAGTTCTGATCCCTCACCTTCCTCATGATAATTGATGCCCCATGAGGTGATACTTGCATGGAGCCCCAGACCAAGGGAGATTGACCGTCATCTTGAACTTATTCCATTTTCTAATAATTGCGCCAACAGTTGTTGCCTTCTCACCAAGCTGCTTGCCTACTATCCTGTAGCCCATCCCAGCCATGTGCAGGTCTACAATTTTATCCCTGATGTCCTTACACAGCTATTGGCCATTGTGGAGAGGTTGGAGTCTGTTTGATTGTGTGTATGGACAGGTGTCTTTTATACAGGTAACGAGTTCAAACAGTTGCAGTCAATACAGGTAATGAGTGGAGAACAGGAGGCTTTCTTAAAGAAAACCTAAGAAGTCTGTGAGAGCCGGAATTCTTACTGGTTGGTAGGTGATCAAATACATTTGTCATGCAAGAAAAAAGTATTATTAAAAAAATCATATTATGTGATTTTCTGTATTTTTTTTAGATTCCATATCTCACAGTTGAAGTGTACCTATGATAAAAATTCTACATGCTTTGTAAATAGGAAAACCTGCAAAATCAGCAGTGTATCAAATAGTTGTTTTCCCCACGGTATTGACAAGGTTGGAAATAATGCTTTTTAATTGAATTACAAATTATGTCCTCTGAAAGTTGCTTTTGTCCAGCAATCCTTCATTTGCAATAATTTCAGCCTTGCAGACCTTTGGCAATCTAGTTGTCAATTTGTTGGGATAATCTGAAGAGATTTCACTCCCTGCTTCCTGAAGCACCTCCCACAAGTTGGACCGGCTTGATGAGCACTTATGTTTCATACGGTCAAGCTGCTCCCATAACAGCTCAATAGAGTTTAAATCTGATTACTGTGCTGGCCACTCCATTTTACCAGCTGACTGCTTCTTCCCTAAATTCCATTAGCTGGAGCTGTGCTTTGGGTCATTCTCCTGTTGTATGAGGAAACTGACTTCAATGAAGTGCTGTCCACAGGGTATGACATGGAATTCCCTTTATCCCTGTACAAATCTCTAACTTTACCACCACCAAAGCACCCCCAGACCATCACATTGCCTCCACCATGCTTGACAGATCGCATCAGGCACTGATCAACTTTTCAATTTGTCTGCGTCTCACAAATTCTTCTTTGTGGTCCGATCACCTAAAGCCTTGATTTGTCTGTCCAAACACTTTTTCCAATCTTACAGTGTCCTTTTGTCACGCCCCCGCCTCCGCGATCATGCAGAGGCCGGCCTCACATCCCTGAGCCGTTCACACACCAGCTCGTCATCCACTCCTACATCTGTTCCCAATCCACGATCACGCACCTGTTCCCACTCACCTAGTTACCTGCAGTATATCCACAGCTCCCTGTCATACCTTCCCTGCTGGATCATGGTCTTTTGTCACATGCGCTTCACAGCAAGATACAAGTTTACTTTCGGTTCTGATTTATCATGTACCGACCTACTGCCCGTCCCCGACTACTATGCCTGCTCCCTGCCTGTACTTCTGCTGTCAGCCCATGCGCTGACCATCTGCCCGTCCCTGACTACTCTGTCTGCTACCTGACTGTTCTTCTGCTGTCTGTCAGTGTTTCGATCCACTGCCTGCCACCGATCTCTACTTGTCACTCTCCCCTTGCCCTGCCTATCCGCGATTGGATCCCTACTCCCGTCCGTGACACCTTTTGCCCATCTTAATTATTTCTTATTATTGGCCAGTCTGCGATATGGCTTTTTATTCGCAACTCTGCCTTGAAGGCCTGCATCCCAGAGTCGCCTCTTCACTATGGACGTTGAGACTGGTGTTTGTACTATTTAATGGAACTGCCAGTTGAGGACTTGTGAGGCATCCGTTTCTCAAACTAAACACCCTAATGTATTTCTCCTCTTGCACAGTTCTGCTGCAGGGCCTCCTACTTCTCTTTCTATTGTGTTTAGAGCCAATTTGCATGGTTCTATGTAGGGAGTAGTATGAGATGTTCATTTTCTGGGCAGTTTGTGTCATTGAGTAGCCGTCATTTCATAGAATAAGAATTAACTAATGTGTTTCAGAAGAAAGTTCTATGTTTCTGGCCATTTTGAGCCTGTAATCGAACACACAAATGCTGATGCCCAGATACTCAACTAGCCTAAAGAAGGCACGTTTAATTGCTTCTTTAATAAGTGCAACAGTTTTCAACTGTGCTAACATAAATGCAGAAGGGTTAACTTGGATTATCAAACACAATCTACCATTGAAACACAAGATGGTATTCCATCAACGCTGCTAATGAAATCCACGCTTAATTAAAAAAGCCTGTCTTAAATGAACGTCAACTTTCAGTTAAAGCTCACGGCTCTAGCCGTGTCTTGTCAAGGATAACTCAAACCAGTCTTGAACAAGCTTGCATTGTGCACGGAGTACATAAGTAGCCCAGAACAAGCGATCATCGCAATGAGGATACTATGTCACAAAACAGCGAAAACTAGAGCGTTCTCAACAGTGGAACAAACACTGCTGAAGGGATTTTATGAAGAATTCATCACCAAAAAGGGCAATACATAAGTGTACGTGGTACCAGAGCACCCTAGGCCAAAGGTCGATTATTTATTTTGTGATCATGTCATCGGCTATGAGACCACATGATTTGGATACTCGAGTAAAGAGAGGGGCGGAGCTGTCAACCGATCACCATCTGATGGTGAGTTGGGTCACGGGGTGGGGAAAGACTTTGGACAGGCTGGGAAAGGCCAAACGGATAGTGTGTATGAACTGGGAATGTCTGGAGGAGGCCCCTGTCTGAAATATCTTCAACTCACACCTCCGGCTGAGCTTTTCTGGCATTCCTGTGGAGGTTGGGGGCATTGAACCTGAGTGGTCGATGTTCATATCTTCCATTGCCGAAGCTGCGGTGGGGAACTGTGGTCTAACGGTCTTAGGTGCCTCAAGGGGTGGAAACCCTCAAACACCTTGGTGGACACCGGTAGTCAGGGAAGCCGTCTGAATGAAGAAGGCTTGCAGTGTACTGGCACACCTGAAGGGCTGCGACCTCTGCCATGAAAGAGGCAAAACAGCGGGTGTGAAAGGAGTTTGGGGAAGCCATGGTGAGGGACTTTCGGTCAGCACCAAGGTGCTTCTTAAAAACTGTCTGCGACCTCAGAAGGGGTAACGGGGAGCCATCTAAGCTGTGTACAGTAAGGATGGGACACTGTTGACCTCAACCTAAGAGGTAATTGGGCAATAGAAGGAACATTAATCCCATTAACATACCCTCTATAGTAGAGGCAGAGCTGGAGGCTGATGGGGAAGCATCGTCAACCTCCTTGGCAGAAGTCACTGAGGAAGTCAAACAACTCCACAGTGGCAAAGCTCTGGGGATTGACGAGATCCATGCAGAAATTTTGAAAGCTTCAGATGTGGAGGGGATGTCTTGGATGACATTCCTCTTCAACTTTGCGTGGGAGTCGGGACAGGGCCTAAGGAGTGGCGGACTGGGGTGGTGGTTTCCCTGTTCAAAAAAGGGGACCTGAGTGTGTGTGCCAATTACAGGGGTATCTCACTTTTCAGCCTCCCTGGGAAAGTCTATTGTGGATCAGGAGAAGGTGTATGACCGGGTCCCCTTGGAGATAATCTGGGAAGTGCTGCTGGATTATGGGGTGAAGAGGTCCCTTCTTTGGGCTATCTAATCCCTGTACGTCCAAAGTGAGAGCTGCATTCGAGTTCTCTGATTATACAGATGATGATAATATCCAAAAGACATATTAGCTCTAAATCAATTTTTGCTTTGGCCACTGACCTTCAATTCCCCCCATTTTCAGTTTTTCCTTCTACTTTAATTTCTAACTATAAAATATTTTTTTTTATAGTAAATAGTTCTGTAGAGAGTCCCAGTCCCGGCTGCTGAAAAACATCCCCACAGCATGATGCTAACACCACCATGTTTCACTGTGGGGATGGTGTTCTTTAGGTGATGTGATTTGTTGGATTTGCGCCAGACATAGCGTTTTCTTTGATGGCCAAAGGTTCAGTTTTAGTCTCATCAGACCAGAGCACCTTCCTCCATACATTTTGGGAGTCCCCCACATGCCTTTTTGCAAACTCAAAATGTGCCATTTTATTTTTTGCTGAAAGTAATAGCTTTCTTCTGGCAACTCTGCCATAAAGCCCAACTCTATGGAGCGTACAGCTTATTCTCGTCCTATGTACAGATACTCCAGTCTCTGCTGTGGAACTCTGCAGCTCCTCCAGGGTTACCTCCGGACTCTGTGCTACCTCTCTGATTAATGCCCTCCTTGCCCGGTCCATGAGTTTTGGTGGGCGGCCGTCTCTTGGGCGGTTTGCTCTTGTGACATGTTCGTTCCATTTGGTTATGGTAGATCTGATGGTGCTCCTGGAGATGATCAAAGATTTTGATATTTTTTATAACCTAACCCTGACTTCTAGGTGTTGCAGCCTCTGTGGCCTTTCAAAAAAGGTGCATATGTACTGACAGATCATGTGCAACTTGGATTGCACACAGGTGGACATCATTTCACTAATTATGTGACTTCTGAAGGTAATTAGTTACACCAGAGGTTTTTATGGGCTCCATAACAAAGGGTGTGAATACATATGCGCATGCCAATTTTGTGCACATGCCATAAACACATGCCAATTTAGTTTTATGCATATATTTTTCTCATTTCACTTCTCCAACTTAGACTATTGTGTTCTGATCCATCACATGCAAATTAACCTGGTCAACCTGGTCATGCAATTAATTATTTAAAAATCATACAATTGTTTAAAAAGCAAATTAATTATTTAAAAATCAATACAATCATACGATTTTCTGGATTTTTGTTTTAGATTCCATCTCTCAGGAATCTCAGTTGAAGTGTACCTATGGTAAAAATTACAGACCTCTACAGGCTTTGTAAGTAGCAAAACATGCAAAATCAGCAGTATATCAAATACTTGCTCTCCCCACAGCTTTAACATACAAAATATATGTAGAAAATTATAGGTTTGCACCTATGACACAAAATGTGTCTGTATCCATGATTTTCCTTTACATGGGCAGGTATTTTTCAATGAGTAGTATTGCACTTTCATGACAGTCCCTAAACTCCTGAACAGACATTCAACATCATTTTGAAATATTTTGACCTCTGCTAAAGGAACGTTCGTTTTTTTATAAAATAAAAGGGTGTACCTTGCTCTCTACTCTTATCCGTTTGTATGTATTTCACTGTTGTCTTTTTACGTTGTTTTTTTGGATGAGGTATTAATGATCAAACTCAGAATATCAAACATAAAACCAAATTTACCCTGGTGTGTGCGATTTGAGAATCAGCCATAGTTTAGGCCTATGTCAATTAACTATTGGCTTTTGAAGATGATGAAAGTGGTAAGACATGCTTTTCTTAACTTTTTCTATTGATATGTTCTTTGAAACTACATTAAACAATTCATGCTTGGTCACAATGACAGAAAAAAGTCAGAACGTGTTTCCAAATACGGACAGGACAAAATAAATGCGAGTGAGGAAATACATGGAACAGTCTTTTGGGATTCTGTTTCTATCAGTTGGACATTCTTTAAAACACCTTGGGTTTTAGTCTCATCAGAAGCAGGGACTTCTATAAGCTACAGTAATGGAATGGAACTCTAAATTAGCCAGACTTAACAAAATAAGCCTGGATTTTCCTTTATCAGCCTTGATGGAATACCCCCTAGGTCTGATGGTTGCTGATTATGGGCTTCTGTACACCTATTTTCTAAGGGACCCCAAACTTTTGAACGGTTGTGTATATTAAACAACTCTCACTGCACATGCTGTGTGCTCAGTCTTATCTCATATGTTGCATGTCTGTAACTCCTTCCAGAGACTGGTTGCCATGAACATGCCCCTGAACAGTGACGGTACAGTCATGTTCAACGCTACTCTGTTTGCCTTGGTAAGGACAGCTCTGAAGATCAAGACAGAAGGTAACCAGTAGCTGCTTTGGATAACAGGCATCTTGACCTCTTACATGAGATGGTAGGAGATTCATTCCTGCTGTTAGTCACTAGGAGGTTATTTTAGGAGCGAACACAGTGACATTGTCTTTGAGGACATACAGGGAGATTCTCACTTAGGTAAAAGTTAATTTTCTCTTCCTTTGAGAACTCTGTCTTTGAAAGCATATAACGGTTAGCAATATGTAGAAGAGTGTCAATAAGTCACAGAGCTGTCTATTAAAATGGTATGGCAATGATTTAAATTTTTTTAACATTTCAGTGCACAACTAGCTACATTTCAAAATGTATTGTAGGATTCTATCCCTACGTATTTAACGTGCTGGTTGATACAAAAAGGAAAGTTTTTGTGTCCACATTTCCTGTCCTTGCATCTTCTGCTTGATTTCTGTTGAGCTCAAAAGAAGGTGAGATATAAAAAATATATCTGGTGTTTTCGGGTGAAAATCATTGTACACTTTGACTAAACTGAAAATATGGCCTACTCGGTGACTGTTTCAATTGTTCCAAATTATTTACCAAGGGTGTGTTTCTTAGGCAACTTGGAGCAAGCTAATGAGGAGTTGCGAACAGTAATTAAGAAGATCTGGAAGAGAACCAGCATGAAACTTCTTGACCAAGTGGTGCCTCCTGCTGGCGGTCAGTCTCCCGTCTTGTCTGTCCACATTAATTAGCAGTGGTAGTATGTATGTTTTGTGTTTGTGATCAGGATGGGGACCCTGACCTTCAGGCTAACAGCTTTCTCTTTGTAGTGGCATTAAATGTGACTAATTCAGGGAATGTATTACACAGAGCTAGATAAGCAGCTAACAGAATATAAAGCAATCAGACCTCTGCACAAACTATTAAAATAATTAGCTTTGGCTTTGTAGCAGCAAACAGTTGAGTCCTCTCTTCCTTCCATGTTTGAGTAACTATAATTCTCAGTCTTTGACCTCAGATAAGATTTTGCTCAGATAAAGCAGAAACTGCACACTTCAGAAAAAAAACATACCTCACTATCTTTCCTCCTTCAAAGTGTTTTCACATGACCTTGTGAAAGTCATGCAAGGGTCAGTCTGTCACCCTATCCCAGCGTTTCCAAAGCGACCCCATGCGGGTTGTCTGATTTGAAAAATTTGGACTCGAGACAAACTGAACAAATAAGTTACTCGTACATAGAATCAAGTTAAATTTTACCGTTGTGGTGTTTTTTACATTACCATGCTTAGTTGTGGTGTTTTTATACTTTGCCGTGCATAACTGTTGTTGTTTATTAATGCATTACCATGCTCAACTGTTGTGGTGTTTCTATACTCCACCGTGTTTAACTTTTGTTGTTCTCAGCCATCATTTACTATGTATAGTGCTGTGTTGTACAGTGATGATGCTGATCAGCCTCTGTTATTCTTCCCCGTGCCATATCAATTTCATTTCCCTAACTGTCTTTCTACACTATGCTTTTTGCTTGGTCTATCATGCTTTGCTTGTGCTACTCTGCTAAGGGCAGTCCTTAATAACTTTATTTCTGGTTAAGCTTCTCTTCTGCACAGCTTTTATTCCTTTTCTGTAGTCACTTCCGTTCTCTCCTCTCTCTGCCGTCTGGGATTTCCTGCAGCAGTTCTGTTTTTTGGTCGGTGGCATGAAACTAGAGTGACCTCCGTCCTTTCCTGTCTCTGTCATGTGCCTTTTTCCCCCAGTCTGCTTACTAACTAGCTGAGTGATACAGATCTCTGCTACACCGTCCTGTGCTGCTTGCCTGTCACATTGAATGGCTTAGATATGCATCTCACTCTACTTTAGTGCTTCTGCGGTGGTATGCATGTGCTGTAGCAAAGTCTGAGGTAAAGGTTTGTGGCTGTCTGGCATACCCATGTGTTTAGTTTAGACTGTGAATGTAAGGCTGTGTTTTGTGGAACCGAAAGTAGTTGAAACTAGTGTATATTTGCCGTTATAAATTCTGTGTTCCAGAACTACTGCCCTTTTGATAATGCCAGCCTGCGGATGTTGTTTTGAGAGTACTTATGTGACCTTTATTTTAGTTGCCTGTCTTGTCACCACAAGTACACCCACCACAGTAGGTGTAGATGTTATCACTAACCTGATTGACATTTATTTGTACAAAGCTCTGCGAACCCTATAAGTCTGCCACATTGTCAATAAATTAGTTACCTTTCATCAAGGAGTCATGTTTAGTCTTTAGTCTAATTAACTAATTTGGTGTTTTGGCAGCCATTCTGAACCACCATCAGGCGGTACATAAATAAAAGAAACCACTGTTATACAGCAGTCTGTTTGGAGCGACCAGAAGAATTGGAATAGGAGATGTAGGGATAATACAGCCATGTTTTGGGCTGGGTTTATATCCCCGGACCTGGGGAGGGATGCGAGGCTGACAGTGGGGGCGTTTGTGTGGTCTGTTCACTCAGATGACGAGGTAACCGTGGGGAAGTTCTATGCCACCTTCCTGATACAGGACTACTTCAGGAAATTCAAGAAACGCAAAGAGCAAGGCCTGGTGGGAAGGCACTCTTTCACCAGCCTGAATTCCACCATTGCCCTCCAGGTGAGTCGACCACTGACCTGTTTCATTGTTGAACTAAAAAGGTAATAACCTTTGAAAGTGGAAGTGATGATATTACATACAAACCAGAAGATTATTTGTTTAAAATGAATAATAGGTGACAACTGGATAGCCAACGTTCTGTTACACTTGTTGGAATGTATATAATTCGTATAGTGGTTACCTTAGTAAGAATGTACTTGGTCAAAAATCAGGGGAGAAAGAGAAGCTTTATTAAAAGCACTGCTGCACCTGTTCAATCGATCTCACTGTAATGATGGTTGCTAGAGGTTATATACATTGAAGGGCTTGTCTACCTATCACAGATCACTCTCTCCACATGCCAAATAGTCAATGTAAACACTACTCATTTTCTGAGGTTGGCAGAGCGTGAATCTAAACACAGATGTTTCTGTTGTTCTCATTATCTAGGCACATTTAACTTTCAATGAAACATATATTCATATGATCCTACACACTGATTACGGCTTTGTCTAATCACCACTGGATATCGGCAAGCAGTCTTTTTGGGCACTAAATGTGTTTGACACCAAAAAAACATTTAGTGTGTGTGTGTGTGTGTGTGTGTGTTGTCTATATCGCCACTCGACATTATGTGCACACGTCTTGGTGTTTATGCCAGCAATAAGAAGCTCTCTTGTCATCTTTGCAGGCTGGTCTCCGCACACTGCATGACATTGGGCCCGAAATCCGGCGAGTCATATCATGTGATCTCCAAGACGAGGGCCTTGTAGACATTAACGCAGAAGAAGATGAAGAGATTTATAGGGTAAATTAATGTCCAAATTCATTCAAAAGGAGCGCATGATTTAGCTCACGCTCTACATTTGGAAGACAGTTTTTTTGTCATACTGAAAATTTATGATATCTAAATATGGTGATATTGTATTTGACATTATATCGTTTGGAAAATGTCACAATTTTACTTTTGGGGTAGTGCTCTGTATTGCTACCAAAACATGTTTTCCAGTTTTCCTTTGTTCATCACCATTTTGCCCTCTGGGAAGTTTTTCTTGTTAGGAACTGTTGTTGATAGTATAGCAGTGAAACTGTCCTTACACTGCATTATAAAGTGAAGCTTTTTGGGTGATCTTAGCAACAAAAAGACTACGTTGCGCAAGAGACACCCACGGTCACTGTAATTTGTAATTTACAGGTACTCTGATACTAGCCTTTCAGTGGGGATTTTCTGTACAGGATTTGTTGATAGGAAGTCATGTTGAGGCAAGTTTGAGACATGTAAATGCTGATACATGATCTGCGTCATCAAAACCATGGAACATCCTGGTTAACTGAGATATGATAATGATTTTACTGAGAAAAATACGTTATGCAACATATTACATATCCTGCAAAACAAGAGTTGGTTATTTGAAGTCTTGCAATGCATTAAAAAAATATACTGTATGTTTTTAATCTAACATTCACAAAATGCCCAGTAATAAAGTACTTTACCTCCAGGACCGATTCAAAGCCCATGGTTAAGGTAGTTGCTAGACTACCTCATTATGGTCTTCTGCATTGTGGGTTTTGACTGGACTGTCCTCTCTACAGAGGAATGGCGTGCTCTTCTCCAACCACGCCAATAACATTAACGGGCACACCCAGGGGTCTACCCACCGGACCAGTGTCACACAACGGCCCCTCCAGTTCCCACCTCCTCCTTGCCACGCTTCCATAGAGCACTCCCAAACCGGCTCTGATGAGAGGGCAGGCGATACCCACCCGTACAACCACACCTACCCCAAATCTCCCATATGCTCCAACGCCAACCTCAACAATGCCAACGTGCCCACTGTGCCTTCCTTGACTGTCCAGGGGCAGCGCCAGCTTCTCGACCGCTCATACTACAATAACTTTGACTATGATACGCTCACCACTGTGCACTCCGCAAGGTAAGTCTCAACATAATCATCTAGATTTTCTTGGCTAGAAGGTGTCTGTTGACCTTAATGGGACTTCCTGGTTATACAGTTTGATATACTGTAGAATGGTTCTCTCCATCTTAACACTGTCATCAATAAATATTGGCAATGTTCCACTCATCATTCCTAATCTTAACATTGTAAGACTATACTGTGTCCTGCTGAGTCAACATTACACCCTGGTTTATAAGGAGATCGTTCTTAGTCATAACTGTAACATCATTTGTTTTTCTATGCACGTACTTGCCTGGGATATTTCATTTTTTATGTTTCAGCCATTCAAATGTTTTTGTACTCGTTGGTCATTTAGCAAACTCTTTTCCATCAGAATTAGTTATCACTGTTTGTCACGTTATGGATGTGTCTTGTCATTGCATGATCCGCTGTCCAAAATTCCCTTTATCACCATTTGCTTGGTTGGACAGAAGGCGCTACTATGAGACCTACATTCGGTATGTATGTGAAAAACCTCATTACATACTGTAAGGGTCAGCCCCAATTCCTCGAAGATCCTATTTAATGAAATAATACTGTGTACATAGTAAACCTATGGAATTAATCTTTAGCTTCCTTCAAATGAATACATTAGTTTGTGGATCAGGATGTTTTTCGGTGCAGTTTGGTCACTTCTTCTGTCCACTGTGGCCTGTTTAATCCCAGGCCAGAACCGGGGGGTGCTCTGTACCCCACCATCGGTAGAGAGGAACCTCAAGGGGCAGACAGTGAAGATGACAGGGGCTCAGGAGAGTACTTCAGTGGGGAGGAGTGCCAGGAGGATGACATGATGTTGCACAAAGACAGGTATCACCATGGGCTACTGAACTCTGCAATATATTTCTGCACTCTACTTTAGGGTACTTGTACTGTGGTTCATCCCACTCAACTGGCGTATCCAGGGCCGGATCCAGAGAACGGTCAAAACAGACCGAACACCATTGCATTTACAACCCCATTTCCGAAACTGTTGGGACGCTGCGCAAAATGCTAATAAAAACAATGCAATGATATGCAAATCATGTATCCCTATATTTAACAGAAAGTTTTCCAAGGCCAGCAAAACGTTTCAATAAAGTTGGGACAGTATGTAAGAGTTTGGCAACGGAGGAGACCAATTGCTGTAGTTTTGAAAGTGAAATGTATTCGCATTCATGCTTGATATAGGATTTCAGCTGCTCAACAGGGTCTCCTTTTATTTTGTATTTTTCGTTTCATAGTGCATCAAATGATGTGATCCTCAAACTCTACAATTTTACAGTGTTTCACAGAGTGGTGAACCCCTCCCCATCCTCAATTTTGACAGACTAATTGTCTCTGGAATTATCTTCTAATACCCAATCATGTTACTGACCTGTTGCCAATAAAGCTATTTGGTTGTATTATATTCCTCCAGGTTTAGTTTTTTAGCATTACACAACTTTTCCAGTCTTTTGTTGCCTCTGTCCTTTTTTTAAATGTGTTTCTGGAATCCAATTTAAAATCTCAGTTTTAACATTTAATATGTTGTCTTTGTACTGCATATAGGGCTGTATTTCGCAGACGCAGAATAATCCTAGTCTAGGACTAAAAAACAAGCTCAGTTTAGTTGCTAATTAACTTGATGCTTTAGTCCTAGACTAGGCTTAATCCGTGTCTGGGAAACCGGTTTTAATGATTTGCACATCATTGCATTCTGTTTTTATTTACATTTTATAGAGCATCCCAAATTTTTCGTAAACACAAACCAACTAAAGAAAAATCAGTCACGAAGAAATAGCAGAGAGCAATTGTCTGTGTCTACCTCCTGCAAAACTACTCCCTTTTTGGGGGTTGTCTTGCTTTTGGCTCTCCAGTGCACCTGTTGTTACTTTCACTTGCACCAAAACTGGTGACGTTGATTCACAGTCACTTATGCTTCCTAACTGGACAGATTGATATCCCTGAAGTTTAATTGGCGTTATACTGTGATGATTACCTGTTCCCTTAATGTTTTTGAGCAGCGTCTACCTCATTCATTGATTGTAATGGGAGGTAGTTAGCTAGTGGTAATGTCAGCTAGATTTCCAAACTTACATGAACCAGAGGTCACAGTTGCTGGTAGCAATTGTAGTGTTTACTTTATATGTTAACAAGAACTTCCCAGCTGCTACTGTACCTCAAATCAGTGTGGTCCTAAAGCTACTCTGATTCTAATTACACACTTGCATACCGCCACTGCACCATTCTAAAGAGTATGAGTATTTCTTATAATAGAGTTCTGTTGATTAAAATGTTGCGTGTGTGGGGGGGCCGATATATGAGAATTGATATATTTCATAGAGGGGGAAACTAGAGGAGTTGCACAGTCTCTAAACAGGCGTGAGCCTCTCACAATTTGGCGCCAATGTTGACTGGGTCTTCAAAATGTACTTATCCAGGTACCTTCAGGAGTAACCTGGTGATGTCACGTGTAACTTCCCGATTAACCTATATTGCGAAAGGTGGATAGGTTTTACCCGAGGTATGCTGTTATGGCAATTTGTGCTGCAACTCTAAACTGCTCCGAGCAGGTTTTCTTCGTGTTTAGATCCCGTGCAATTCCTCTAGTTCACCCAAATTATGTCTATAAAAGATAACGATTATCATCTGAGGGAATTCAGTAGGCCTATCTTTGCCGGCTTCTAGGACCAGACGTCTCCAATTCCACTTACTGGAGAAATGCCCAAGAACCGGCATTGTGTATTGCTTAGCAATATTTTGCCAGCGGACACTTCTTGTAGGCTGTTCCATCAGTGATCCTGAACATCTGTGCAAAAACACTGTATGCTGTGCAGTTCACAAGGTGGTACCTGCTCTTACTAAACTGCTGGATGCATTCGATGGTTTCCCTGGCCATTTAAGCATTCTTAAGATTAAAGAGGCTTTTTAAGTGATTGCAGGTCATTTACAATATAAAAATACTTCACAAGTATTTCACAAGTGCATCGGCTGCGCCTATATACTGAACACATATTTTCCCATAGGAATCCTGAGGGTGGTTGGTGCGATTGAATAAGCATATCCCCATTAGAGCCCCTGGGAGAACGTGAAAGTAGAAAGTCATTTCACAGCGTCAGTGCTCAGGTCTTTGATCTGACATGTAGACTAGCCTACATTATTTGGCCTTAATTTAATGGTGACCAATATAGAGGCTAACTGGCGTGGGTTGATGGCCTGGGCATGAGTTACACATTCCCCTCAACTGTTCATAAGACAGGCATGTGGGCGCCATACAAATATATTAAACAGGGCAATCAAAACATTTGATATGGTATTAGCCTGTACGTAAAGGATGTGAACACATGAATAGGCTACACACCACGTCTGTACTGTGGTGTGTAGCCTTCCGATTACCAAGAAATGAAAGCTAATTGATTTTTTCCACTGAAGAGATGAATCTGTACTTCTGCTCTTTCGGTTTTATGTTGACTTATAGGCCTCATCATTTTTGTTTGGCAAAGAATGCATCCAGTCTCTTTTCTGAGCTCCTGTGGCAATAATTACTGGCTCTACCTGTGAAGATCCCCATTCTTCCTCAATGACTGGTTCACCTCTGATGATTGTGTCATTTAAATTAATATAGTGATAAATGACAATTAAAATTAAAAATATTCTTTTTTTTTGTTTTGGCAGCTGTTCGTGTGATAGTTCTATGGGGACAAAAGAAAATCTTAAAAATATACAATTAAACGAATCAAATACAATTAATGTAAATATACTTACATGATACAAATGTATCACTTGACTAATTATATACATTTTGTTCCTGAATCCCCCCTTCTCCTGGGATCAGGATAATCCAGATCTTTTTGGATCAGAGGTATCCCAATCCTACTAAAAGATTTTGAACAACACATACTGAAGGTTGTATCCAATTCTGTAGCTGAAATCCAATCAGATTACTTCTGAACCACTGGGCACTGTAGTTACCTGGATAAGCCAGTTACTCCGTTTCGTAGTACACCCCCCAGATGTGGCTTTTGTTTACAATATGTATTTGTTTACAGAGGTTGTGGTTTGGTTGTTGTTCAGGAGGCCCCATAAGGAATATCATGACCCTCAAACTGAGGCATCTAGAGGTTACCATCAACTGGACAGTCTCTATGATAATGATGATGACCAGCAGCCTATTTTCCAGGAGGGTGGGCGTTCGCCAAAGCGCTGGTTGCTCCCGTCTACACCCCAGGGTGAGGTTCCACAGCCACCCAAGTGATTTTATTTGGGTTGTCACTGATTGCCTGATGAAGACTTATACCTGTAACTCAAAAAGTGTCTCCTTTTTAAACCTCTAGTCCCTCACAGACCCTCATTCAATTTCGATTGTCTGAGGAGACAAAGCAGCCAGGATGACGAGACACCTTTGACCCCATCCGTTCCCCACCGAACAGCTTTACCACTGCATCTGATGCAGCATCAGGTTGGTCAGCCTCTTACCTAAAGTCAGCTGTTGCCATCAGGACAACTGAATGTCTGGTTTGAACCCCTTATTCCCCCTTCATCTGAATCTGTTGCATAGGTGATGGCGGTGGCGGGCTTGGACTCCAGTAGACTCCAGCACATCTCGCCGTCACGCTCTCTGCGCTCTTGGGCTACACCCCCCGCGTCCCCCATCAGCAAGGACCACTCCCCCTACTACACTCCCCTTATCCAGGTTTGTGTGTATGTGTGAATGGATGGTTGTGTGTTTTACAAAATACATGGTACCTCTATTAAATGCATTTCTGTGTGTACCCAGGTGGACTGGCGTAGGCCAGGCAGTGTGACCAGCACTCCAAGCACTGTGAGAAGGAGCTCCTGGTACACTGATGCCCCAGAAGCCCCTGTGAGCCACACCTACTCCCCTTCACACCTCCAGATCCCACCAGAGATCACTCGGCAATATCAGGAGAAGCTAGGCAGTGCCAACAGCCTCGTGGAGGCCGTGAGTAGCCCAGAAAAACACACACACCAGAAATACTTTGTCAGCCCTGAAATATAGACTTATGTAGTTCTGCCATTTGAAGGCCGCATACTGTCATCCTGTCAGCATTGCCCAGAATAGTGACACAGAAAAAGGAAACAACTGTTATTCTGCTGAAAAAAGTGTGTTTTCCCTAACCACTAAACCTACTCTGAATTGTAACTTTTACACAAAACCTAACCCCTAAGCTGAAAATTACCTTTTTCCTTGTTACCTTTTTCCTTAGTCAAATGTTCATTGTCTACTATAGGTGCTGGTCATGTAATTAGAATATCATCAAAGAGTTTATTTATTTTAGTAATTCTATTCAAATAGTGAAACTTGCATAATGTATGCAGTCATTCCACACAGACTGATATATTTCAATTGTTCATTCCTTTTAATTTTGATGATTATAACTGACAACTAATGAAAACCCCAAAATCAGTATCTCAGAAAATTAGAATATTGTGAAAAGGTTCAATATTGAAGACACTTGGTGCCACACTCTAATCAGCTAATTAACTCAAAACACCTGCAAAGGCCTTTAAATGGTCTCTCAGTCTAGTTCTGTAGGCTACACAATCATGGGGAAGACTGCTGACTTGACAGCTGTCCGAAAGACGACCATTGACACCTTGCACAAGGAGGGCAAGACACAAAAGGTCATTGCTAAAGAGGCCGGCTGTTCACAGAGCTCTGTGTCCAATCACATTATTAGAGAGGCGAAGATAAGGAAAGGATGTGGTCAAAAAAGTGTACAAGCAATAGGGATAACCGCACCCTGGAGAGGATTATGAAACAAAACCCATTAAAAAATGTGAGGGAGATTCACAAAGAGTGGACTGCAGCTGGAGTCAGTGCTTCAAGAACCACCACGCACAGACGTATGCCAGACATGGATGTCAGCTGTCGCATTCCGTGTGTCAAGCCACTCTTGAACAAGACACAGCGTCAGAAGCGTATTGCCTGGGCTAAAGACAAAAAGGACTGGACTGCTGCTGAGTGGTCCAAAGTTATGTTCTCTGATGAAAGTAAATTTTGCATTTCCTTTGGAAAACAAGGTCCCAGAGTCTGGAGGAAGAGAGGAGAGGCACAGAATCCTCGTTGCTTGAAGTCCAGTGTAAAGTTTCCACAGACAGTGATAGTTTGGGATGCCATGTCATCTGCTGGTGTTTGTCCACTGTGTTTTCTGAGGTCCAAGGTCAACGCAGCCGTCTACCAGGAAGTTTTAGAGCACTTCATGCTTCCTGCTGCTGACCAACTTTATGGAGATGCAGATTTCATTTTCCAACAGGGCTTGGCACCTGCACAGTGCCAAAGCTTACAGTACCTGGTGTAAGGACCATGGTATGTATCCCTGTTCTTAATTGGCCAGCAAACTCACCTGACCTTAATCCTATAGAAAATCTTTGGGGTATTGTGAAGAGGAAGATGCGATACGCCAGACCCAACAATGCAGAAGAGCTGAAGGCCACTATCAGAGCAACCTGGGCTCTCATAGCACCTGACCAGTGCCACAGACTGATCGACTCTATGCCACGCCGCATTGCTGCAGGAATTCAGGCAAAAGGGGCCCCAGCTAAGTATTGAGTGCTGTACATGCTCATACTTTTCATGTTCATACTTTTCAGTTGGCCAACATTTCTAAAAATCCTTTTTTTGTATTGGTCTTAAGTAATATTAAAATTTTCTGAGATACTGATTTTGGGTTTTTTATTAGTTGTCACTTATAATCATCAAAATTAAAAGGAATGAACACTTGAAATATATCAGTCTGTGTGGAATGACTGTATACATTATGCAAGTTTCACTTCTTGAATGGAATTTCTGAAAAAAATCAACTTTTTGATGATATTCTAATTATATGACCAGCACCTGTATACTTGCACGGACGAAAGAATGCATGCTAACACCACACTGTAATTTACTGATTTCTGTTTAACGTTCCAGGTGTTGATTTCAGAAGGTCTGGGAAAATATGCCCAGGACCCCAAATTTGTGGCGGCAGCAAAGCACGAAATTGCGGACGCCTGCGAGATGACAATCGACGAGATGGAGAGCGCTGCCAGCAACCTGCTGAACGGCAGTATGGGTAACGGAGCCCAGGCTCCCAGGGTTATGGACTTAGTGACTGCCACAAGCCTAAGGGATCGCAATCTCTGTGACTACAGTGATGAAGAGCAAGATACGAGCAGGAAATGCGAGGAGGATCTGACCGATGAAATGATTTACATCACCACCCTATAGCAGTCACTCCCACTGGACACAGACTGCATCTGGCACGGCACAAAATAGACATGTGCCTTCTGGCTGTAACCACGGACAACCCAGCAAAAAAACAAGAACAAAGTGCCTTTCTTTCTATGTGGAATGAATGGAAGGATAAGAACTGGAGAGGAACGAATGAATGGATGACGGGATGAAATGACACGCTAAGGATTGAGCTACAGAGGAGTCCCGTCAGGCAGGGTCCACAGATGCAGTGACATGTAGGAAGGGCTTGCACCACAGGGGCTGCAGTCATGCTGGGTTTGCAGAGCACTCGGGATGAGTAGGATTAGTGTTGCCCGATATGACCTCATACAGAAATCACATATCAGTTTCATCACACTCCACCCGTCAGGCATATCCCCCCGCCTCCTGTTCGCCTTACCTTCATGGCTGGAGAGTGGCGGCCATTTACACACCACTTTTTGGAAACTGTGAACCACCAAACGCATGAGAAAACAATGCACTCCAATATCACAAACTCACTTCTGCCCAATCAATCCACCTTCAGGGATGGCTTATGGCTACAATAGAAAGACACACATGCACAGATGAAGACAACAGCAGCCAAATAGCTATTAAGTTGTAGATATATTTTAAACCCTGTAAAGAAACTTAACTCTTTGAAAGAGATGCTTTATATTTTATTTATGAATTGTTATAGGTATAGCAATATATTCCCAATGTGTATGAAATGGATATTCATGTTAAATTAATTAATTTTATTTTAGTACATTTTGCCTTTCCCCCAACTAGAATGCAATATGTTACAAGCATAGCAGTTGGAGTGGAATAATGATGCTGCTCTCTGAAGTTTGTGTACACTATGTTTTACACAAGTTTGCCATTTACTATTTACCAGCTTACCATAGCTCACTGCCAACAGAATAAAACAATGTTTCAGGTTACATTCAGGACAGTGGCGTTTTCCTGAATATTTCACCACACAAGGGAAATCTATTTTCTAACTAGTTTACTGTGCTTTGTCTTTAATTAACTGGGTTTGTTGTTCTTGCCCTGTCAGTCTCTGTGCAATGAAAGGGCTCCTTCACACAAGAAATATTTGTTTGTGGGTCTATATACATACATATTATTTATATTTATATATAAATATATATAAAACATGTACACTATATGTAATATGTAGAATATGTAAACATATTTACAGCTCCGGAAACAATTAAGACCACAGCACCATTTCCTTACCCTTCCAAAGAAGTTGGAAAGGAAGGTGTTGATTGAGGAACAGAAGGGTTCAAATTAAGAGACCACTGCAAATTGAATTCCTCTGTTCACTCAAACAAAAATCCTTTTCAACATTTTTGGAAAATAAAGCAAAATGTCTTCTTATTTTTTTCTTTCGGAGCTGTATATATATGTTTTTATATGTATATACACTGACAAGCCAAAACATTATGACTACTCACAACGGCACATGTCAAGGTCTGGGTAGATTAGATGGTAAATGAACAATTAGTTATTGTAGTCAACTTGTTGAATGCAGGAGAAATGGGCAGAAAGACCTGAGCGACTTTGACAAGGGCCAGATTGTTATGGCCAGAGGGAGGCAGCAAGGGCAGCAAAGTCAGAACTGAAAGGTCTGCTGTGTTACAGAAAGTCACCAAAAGTTTAATGATGGTTCCGGGAGGAATGTGTGACAACGCACGATGCCTCTCACCCTGCTACGTATTGGGCTGCGTAGCCGCAGATCAGTCAGAGTGTAACTGATGACCTACAATGGGCATATAAGTGTCAGAACTGGACCTTGAAGCAGTGGAAGAAATTTGCTTGGTCCCATGAGTCCCATTTTCTTTTACAACACAATAATGGCTGTGAACGTGTGTGCAATTTACCTGGGGAAGTGATGGCACCAGGATGCACTATGTGAAGACGACAAGCTGATGGGGGAGTGTGATGCTCAGGGCAATATTCTTCTGGGACACCCTGGTTCTGGGCATTCATGTGGATGCCAATTTAACAAGTGCCACCTACCTAAACATCATTGTAGACCAGTTACACCCCTTCATGGCAGTGGCCCACATTCCTGATGTATTCATTGCAATGGCCTATTTCACTAGGATGATGCACCCTGCCACACTGCACACATTTTTTGGGAATGGTTTGAGGAACATGATGAAGAGTTCAAGGGATTGCCCTGGTCTCCAAATTCCCCAGATCCCAGATCTGTGGGATGTGCTCATCCAGCAGCATATTAGGCAGGGGGCCTAATTGTTTTGGCTCATCAGTGTATATGTATAGTACTGCTTGAAGTATGTGAACTAGTGATGGCCATTAGAGGCTTCATTTACCGTTCTTCTAGCAGCAAGATATTATGCTAGCAGTGCTAACTCAGATTCTCTTTTTCAAAGTAAAAGCCATCATTTAAATATATATAAGGCAATATAGTTAACATTCTAGTCTGTACATCTTCTGTACTTCTTGTATGTTCTTTTTCACAGACTAGGTTGTTAACTATATTGCCTTATACATTTCAATGATGGCTTTTACGCAAATGAAATCTTGAATGGCCATCACTAATGTGAGCCCCTTGTGCAATTATAGATTTATTTATTGTTCATAATTAAATCTTTATTTAATCAGAACCATTTTTTATCTAACATAACAGGTTAATAGTTACCAATTCCATATTTCAGTTTAGAGGAAATCATGGGTGTAGAAGAAAAATGCGACAAAATGAAAAGGAATTCATACAGGTGTAAAAAAAATTGAACCCCTTCACTTAATAGCTTGTGTCACCTATATTAGCAGTGATAACCTGAAGTAAACTTCTCATATAGCTTCTAATCACCCATCTTTTGTGAAGGATTTTGCCACACCATTTCGATCGAATTAAAGTGAGGACATTGACTTCACCAAGCCAAAGCACTAATCTTCTTTCTCCTAAACCATTCATTGGTAGATTTGCTTGAATGTTTTAGGTTTTGTGTTTTTTTAAGATCAATTTCTGGACCAGCTTTAGCTCCTTGACTGATGGCCGGACGTTCTCTTCAAGAATGTCTGATTGTTACCAAAAAAGAATGGACTACCAGAATCATTCAGGTTTGACCATGTGGTCACTGGCAAATTTAAGACAGGCAGTCTGATTTGTTTTTTCACAGCAGGGATTTCTTCCTAGCAAGCCTCCCTTGAATACCATTTTGAATCAGTTTTCTCATTTTTTAAGCATGCACAGTAACCTGTGATGCAGCTTGAGAGGTCTGCAAATCTCCAGATGTTATGTTTGGGTTGGCATTTGCCTGAATTATTATATTACTTGAAGGAAGGGTGTACGCTTCCAGCTGGAGTCACTGTCATGTTAAATAGTCACCATTTGTAAATTATTAGCCTCACAGTAGACTGTTGGACCTCAAATCTTTTTGCAATTGTCGTATATCTTTCCCCACATGGATGTCCTCTGAGATCTTCTTTCCCTCAGCATGGTATGTTTTGCATTCATCTGTATGGGTAACACCACACTGACCAGGTTGTCTCTATCAGAGTTACACCCAAACTCTTTCCTACAGATCCCTGCTTTGATTGGTTCATCTGATACCCAATTATTTACCCAGCTGGTCCACTTGATTTAACCAATCCAACTTGGGGTTCACGTATTTTTGCATTTGCATTATTTATTTTATAATTTTGTTTTTCTACTACAGGCACAATTTCCTCAAAACATAAGGAGTGCACAATGTCAAAGTGAAAAATAAAATCTATAAATAGTTTTAAGTGGACTAAAACTATAAATCAGAGAACAATTGATTGCTTATCACCTCCTTTGCATACCTAAGTAAGCTGTGGTGGAACCTGATGATGTGATGACTGATATCGGAGCTCTGATGCGCCGAAAGTTTTCAAATCTTGCTGAATTGACACAATGTGTGGATGCTTGTATCAAGGACACAACAGCATGTGATTGATGACATTTGAAGTTTCAGACATCACAAAGCTGCCTGACAGGTGTTGGATATCATTGTTTAAAAAAATACTGGCACTTAACGGCCACACATAAAGCATAAAAATGAAAGCTACGGTATCAGTGGCCCATCACCACAACTAACCATTATGCCACAAAGTTTTGAGAAATATATTGAGAACCAGTCTATATGAACATCAAACTTAACTTTTTTGTAACAGCAAAGAGTACTGTGTTAAAAGCATTGAGTAATGGACTGTTTTTCCGCACCTTTTTGTAAAAGTCTCAAAGGCTTCATAAAGCATTGGTTGCCCATTACTAGTGTAATCAATTGTCTTTAGATGTCATGTAATCAGTTGTTTAGTATGAACATTCTTGCAATTAAGGTGTTTCACATTATTTAAGGGTAAATACATCTGTGTTTGGGAGGTTGCACCGTTGGTTAGTACAACTCCTAACAAAAACGACAATGTAGACAAAGGAACATTCAAAGCAAATCCAGAATACGTTTTTCTATAACAGGCTATCCTCAAAAAGTGAGTATCCAGGCAAGAAAGGCACTAGAAAGAGAGGCAACTACTGTTAGAGGGCTATGTTAAGTACAGTTGAGCTGGGAGACTCAGTGCATATTGCAGCATAAAAGCCAATGTGTTCACAAAAGTGGCTTTCAATTGAAACAAGATTATATGGTCTGATGAGACCAAAAAGGATCATTTTAATTTCAATGCTAAGCACTGTTTGGTGCAAGCCTAAACCTCCACATAATGCTTAGAACACCATACCACCATGAAGCATGGTGGCAGCATCATGTTGTGGGGATACATGTCAGTTGCAGGAGACTGGCTACATAAAGAGAAATGAAGAAAACTAAATCCAAAAAAGATTTATCTTTCAGTATAACAATGACCCAAAGCACCAAGACAACTTTGGAGTGGCTTTGGTAATAGCCTGTGAATGTCTTTGAGTGGCCCAGTCAAAGCTCTGACCTCAAACCAATTGAGAATATGTGGAAAGAGATTAAAATTGCTGTTATACCAAAAGATCCACATCAACTTGACAGAGCATGAGCCATTTTACAAAAAGAATGAGGCAAATAATGTTGTGCCCAGATGTGCTAAGCTGGTAGACACCTATCCTAACAGACTTAGAACTGCTGTAATTGCAGACAAATACTTATGCAATCAGTCATTTTCTGTTTTATATTCAAAATAGAGAACAATTTGCTGATTTCTTTTTCAGTAAGTCATTACAGACTCTTTTGTATTGATCAGCGGCAATCCATTTTGATTTCAAGTTGCACATTATTTCTCCAGTGTGGTGAACACTTTTCAGAGGCACCTTCACTGTATGTATGTATATATTTATTTATGTATGTTAATGTGTGTATGTATGTATGTGCATGTACAATATCCTCAAAAATGTTGGGCTCCCTAGGTGAATTTGAACAAAAAGGGCTGACAAAAATTCATTGTTGTTTATCTGCTTAATATTACATAAAGAATGTGTGAATTTAGCTTTGATTGGTACCATGTTCAATGATCCCCTAAGAATAAAACAAGCTTTTTGGCAACAAACATAAGACATAGGTTTGGTGTAAAAATAGTCTTGGTCATGCAAAAAATAGCTACAGTGAAGGCAACCTTGTTAGGGTACATGGCAATGTAATTAATTAAGTATCAGGAGAATTTAATCCAAAACCGATCTGCCTCTGCCAGGAAATTAAGACTGAATCATTGTTGGGTATTACAACAGGACAATGATTCAAAGCATACATTTGAAACCCAATAAAAATTGTTATCAATGCTGACAATAGGATCAAGCTTTTACATTGGTCATCACAGACCCCAGACCTAATTAAGATCCCATTAAGAGTCCATAAATTACAACCAAGGATCTGGAGGATTTCTCTGTCCCTTCCTTAATCCCTTCCCGGATTCTTCTGCTTCATCAAACATTATAGAAGACAACTCAGAGCTGTTACATTTTGCTTACACTAAATGCAAGGGTAAATAATTGTGGCACACATTTGGGATGAAAAAAATAGTGATCATTTTGGTGTAACACTTTTTCACAGACATTTTTGTTCATATTTACCTAGGGTGTCACATTGCTGGGAGTATGTGGACAGAAGAGCAGAGGCAGAACGGCTGTTTCTGAGATAATCCATATGTTTTAATACAGGAACAAAAGAAACAAACATACAAACTGAAAACAGACACTATAACTGGGTGTTGTAGCCTACGGCTGACAAACCAAAATAAACCACAACTACGTGCACAAACATTCAACATAAGTAGGT